>JAUMHB010035365.1:0-20158 GCA_032359685.1 Pittosporum tobira | reverse complement strand
TTCAAAATATTAAAAATACAGGGTTCTTACACTATTCATTCTACTAAAAGCGTCTCATATTAGAAAAATTACGACTTTTATGGATACATTTTCATTCCATATTAACTTTATCCCTAACACAATGAAAGTTAAATAGTCATTCAGTGATTGTGGGCATGATAATAATTGTTATGATAAACTTGAGGGTTTTGTGTCAGCGGTATACACTATCTATAAAAATGAGCGGTATACACTATCTATAAAAATGAAGCTCTTCTTATGGAACAAAGAAATTTAACAAATGCGACTCTTTTTTTGTGGAACAAAGGGAATTTTTGTGTGTGTGTGTGTGTGACATCTTGTGCTTCAATCTTTATCCTCACTACGTGCCTATTGTAGCCTAATTAATACTCAAATCATGTTCTGCAGATCTCCTATAGAATTTGTGGAAGGCCCTGAAAAGAGGCTAGGGTTTAATAGTTTTGTGTCCCAAATCAACTTAACAATACCCGGGACTGGTGTTATCGAACTCAGTGGAGGCCCACGAGCGGACAAGAAAAGTTCATTTGATTCTGCTGCACTTGACATGCTGTATGAGCTTGAGCGAAAAGGGATGGTCACCATTGGCGAGCCCTGATTTATTTGGTAGTAGTAAATTATTGATAACTTCAGATTAGTAATAAGTAGGAAAATGTGGGTGGTTGTAGAATCAAGCACGATGAGTTGGTCAATGGTATAATTTTATTTGACTTATGGAAGTAATCTCTCCATCTCATTTTCCTTGTCCGAGTTTTTATTTTGATTTGTCCCGATTTATTTTTTCTCTTTTCTCTTTGGTATTACTTTGTCTTATTTTTCCTATAAACCAAAAAAAGAAAAAAGAAAAGGTGTATCTGAGTTTCCCGTCCTCTCGGGCTCTACCTAAAATGATGAATTGAGAGAGAATAAAGATAGTAGAGGGATAAAATGACAAATTGAAAGAAAGCAAGGATATTAGAGGGATATAATCATTAAATTTAATTAAAATAGATATTTTAGAGAAAAAATAATTTTTTAATAAATGTTCAATTTTCAATGAAGACAACTTGAATGAAATACATTAAAATAAATATTTAAGAGGAAAAAAGATTTTTTTTCAATAAACTTTTATTGTTTAACCAAGACAACTAAAATGGAAAGAAATAAGTAATAAACTCAAAGGGTTTGACAGATCATTGTCATCTCTATCAAAAGAATTCGTACTGTTGGTGGAATCTTTTTTGACTTCGAATTTTGTCAAAGGTCATTATTCAACGTTAAATATCCCACTTCCATGGCCACCATACTGTTGGTGGAATCTTTTTTGACTTCAAGTTTTGTCAAAGGTCATTATTCAACGTTAAATATCCCACTTCCATGGCCACCTTTTTTTCATCTTTTGAAGGTTTTTTGGTGAAAATTGTCTAGCCACTTGGGTTGGCCCCCAACACAACATTCCATGCCTTCAAAAGATACCAGCAGCTAACGAAAATAGTGATTATAAAACCCTAATAAAAACAATTAATCTGCTCAAGTACATAAACTTTCTTGATCCATTTTTTTTGCTCCAAACATTTTTCACCCTATTTAAAAGAACTGATACAATCAGATGGTCCAGTGAAACAGATAAAATCAGAGTTCAGGTTTACCAAATCAAGCTTCGGTTTCCAAGACGCTCACAATTACTTTAAGATCTCTAGCAGCTTTTGGAAACCTTGAGAACAATTTTGCAAATCCCAGACACTGATTTCTTTCCATTTCCTTGACCGGATTTACTATTAGCTAGGGTTCTCAACCACTCGGAATTTGCCAACACAAATTCAATAAAACTCACTTCCAGATCCATTCCTGTAAAACCATTGATCTCAGTCCATCGGAGGAAGTTGCTTAGACAGCCTAAAGCTAGTTCAACTTCACATTTATCTTTCCAGTAGAATTCACTCACTGAATCGTACTTGCAATCAATGTAATTTGCATAATCACCTTCATCCACAAACTCATCATTTATCTGAAACCAACAAAACTTAAAAATGAGCACAAACATATGCCAATAATATTCAAATTATTAGTATCAGTGCAAATATCTTCAAATCTTTCTTTTGTGTCATGCAAGTTTAACTATACAATAATGTAAGAGACCAAAGAAAGTAGTCAAACTTGAAGTGCTTCAATTTTTAAGATTGTATTGGATAATAAGTCAGACCTTTATAACCAACTTCATAAACCAAATGCAATGCAGTGTGTGCATAAGGAATTTTTTTGTTGACAAATGCTAATGAAACTAGTTACACAAGCTAACTTATGCCAGTCCCGTACAAAAACAAACTACTAAATAGTAATACATATTCCATTATTCGTTCATGAAATATATTCAGTAGACTGGTTAATATATCAAGACCAAGGCCTCGCCTAAATCACATTAAAGCAGATTGCATGCATATATATATATATTTATTTATTTTTTTCCTGATGGAGCTTCATAATATTAGAAAGATGATACAGAAGAGAGAGAGAGAGAGCGTGTGTGTGTTTGTGTGATACAATGATGAACTCATTGATATGACTAATATGACTAATGCTGTAACATCCTTGACCATTCTAAGCAACCAAGCTAGTCCATCAAGCTCACTAAGGTTCCAAAGACACATTTCCAACTCCAGCTTCAAAATTCCTAGGTTTGTAAATGCATCCTCTATCCTACGATCTGCAGCAAAACACTTCACTTGCACAAATAAGATAGATTAGTAATTAAGATATAAAATGAAGTCTACAATCTACATTTAAACTTACTAGAACTATTATAGATTGCAGCAAGAACAGATTCTAAAAACACACGTTACATGATAATTTTAGCTTACTACTTACAATAGTGAATATTGGAAAAAAAAATCAAATTTATTTGTAGTACAAGTGTAAGTTTCAGCAGGATCCACACTGAAAAAATCACATTTTACATTTATAAGTTTACACTCTAGCATGTGTGAACGCACATTTTTATACTATCTAATTATGTACCTCAGAACGAGACTTAGATGTACAATGCACATGAAAAGACTATTCTAATACACCCTTTGCTCCACAAAAGGAGTTCCAATTGTAAAAAATAAAATAAAAAATTCTGTAAAAAGAGTTACATTTTAATTGATGATAGATGACCAAATGTCCTCAAGTTTAACATGAAATGATCAACAACGGCCACAAATGTTTTGTTTTGTTAAATATTCACATAAAACGATGTACCTTAAAAGCCCAGCCCGTTAGATGCAAAGACTTTACTTTCTCTATTCTGTTAACCACATTGCATGTCATACTTTGAGCTTCCTGCTGGTTGACTAGGCTGTGTGCTTCTCAATATATTACCACATTTTCCAAATGCGGGGGCCCCAAGAACATGGAAATTCATCCTTTCGGCGCGAATGACTAAAGCCTTCAAATTTGGAGCATTTAACTTTGTCAAACTCAGGCAGCCATCCAAAGTCAAGTATTCAAGATGGACACAGTGCCCTGCTATTTCAATCCCAGCACTTTCGAAGCGTCAATTCCTGAAGAGATTGACAATAGCATAAAAGTTGGCCCATCAAATCATCAGATATGCACATGTTTCCCAAATGAAGCGATTTCAGTGACTTGAAACCTGTTATAGCTGAAGTTAGGTCAAATATGCAAGACCGTTGATAAAAATATTAAATATTAAATATTTATTTTTATATTTTATACTTTTATAATAATAATAAAATTAATTAATATATTTTATTTTATTTTTTAAGATAATTAGAGTGGAGCTATCTAGAAGTTGAATTGTTGATAAAGCTCATCCAAATGAGAAGATAAAGTGATGAGTTGATAAAGTGATAAGTGATAAAGAAGATAAAAGATGAAAAGATGAGACTCCAACCCTAATCTTGAAGTTTATAAATAGATCAAAGGAGAGATCATCCAAAAAGAATGATTATTGTATTTTTCCTAAAAGAGAAAAGAGAACATTCATATTTTGTCTCTTTTAGTTTTCAAGTGTACTCCATTACTCAATTCAATAAAGTTCTTCTATTATTATTCCCTTCATTTATTGTTAATTAATTCTAGTTCATCCTTTTAATTATTAGTTTTTAATTACTTTAGTAATAAGTAGAAAGTATTGTATTTGTCTATGATTAATTCCATGGCTAACTAAATCATCCGATCTAGGATGATGATAAAGCGATGCACTCATGACAAATATATTTCTCATTTTTAATTATGCTTAATGTTTTATTGATTTTCCTTATTATTTTTTAACTAATTTAATAGTTAAGAAATACTTTTGTTCCTAATTTTCAGTGATTTATTTAACAAAGAGGTTTTAATGGGCTATTGTTAATCATGAATTTTTCATAATCCATGTTTGCACAGCTAACAAAAAAATCACTATCATAAAATGAAGGAAATCATTATTCATTTATTTATTTTTCAAACTATATATACTTATCAGTGATATATAGTTTGATTGATAAAATGAAAAGAGAAAATTAAATTGTTATGTGTTGCTTAGCGGATTCTAAATCCTAGATTGTTTTCTCCTAAATATTTTTATCCATTTTTAGTATAATATTTCTTCTATTTTAGTCTAAATTAATCACCTCTCCAAATCATTATTTCTAATTTGCGTGAAAATAATTTACATCAACCGTAAACTCAACACTTTCAAAGTTTCGATAGTCAAGTAACAAATGGGAATTCCTAAGGGCGCCCTGGGATCAATCTTGAGATCGAGCTCTTCAATACTCTTTTTGAAAACCAATGGGATCCAATGAAGAACATCGTTCTTGTATTTTCCGGGACAAAATGAAAGTCTAAAACTTCAAATTTGACCATCGCGACTTTCCAGGATCCTGGTAACTTTCTGTACCAACTCTTCTTTCTTCTTATTCCTGTCAATCGACGGATCCAAAGAAACATCAGCGGGTTCTTTGAATTCAAGATTTGGTATCATGGTCAACAAATTCCTTAACTTTTTGGATAAAATGCATTTTCCGATAGCTTCTTTCATCCTCAAAAAGAAGAATATTTTGGCAATAATGCTATCTGGAAGACTTCCGAAGATGTCAACAGCCTGATCATTACTAACTCCCATTACTTCATGAACCACAGTCTCAGAGCTGCTTGCAACACTCCTTTAACTTCTCTTTCTCTTACTCATTTATCATCTACATTCAAACCAAAAAATGCACATGCATCATTCTTAAAAAAAGGCTTAGAAAGGCCAATCTACAGTGAATTGAGCAGACATATTATGATCATTAATTTATCTTTTCTAATCTTTCTTAAGACCAAATATTATTTCTCTTCGTGAGAAGGAACAAGTTTATAGTAGCACACCTAGTACTCTGCTGCAGACTCGATATCAATTTCTTACTTCGTTCCACAAGAAATGTCTCATTTGAAGAAAAAAATTACACTATGGAACAGGGGGAGTAATTATCACCGAGAAAGGAATGACTACTCTTCCCATATGAGTCAGGTCTCAAACAGATTTGCATAATGGTAGTAGTTTGTGTGTATCTTCTTGTTTCAACATACTACATCAAAAGACACAAGGTATTTGAAATGACATCTACAAATTTCTTTTTAGAAATAAGGGTCACTCACTTGTGCTCGTGTACATTGGTAGGCATTGGCCTGGTCACCTTTATAGTGAATTTCAAGAAACAACAATACAAGACCGATATATTCAGAAGAACTATCACAATTGCAGAATATAGTGGTTGACCAAGCCTAGACAGAGGGTATTTCAGTTAATTGCAATTTGGGGCTGAGTTAAAATATGCATAAGCAATATTATTCACTGAAAGAAGGATACCCAAAACTACCAAGATTCCCACTCTCTAATCAGGAATTAAAATTAAAGCAGCATTTCTACTTATATCAGATCAATGAACAAATTAAAAACTGAAATTGAGGAATTACAACATAAAAAGGATACGAAAATAAAAAATAAAAAACAAGTGGGAAAAAATTAGTTTAATTGAGAGGGAAAATGTTTATATTAGCTGCAACCTACGGTCCTAGTCCAGTTGTATCTAAGAATCAGTGTTACTAATAGTAGTATTTGCCACGGCAATCTAACAAAAGCAAGAACAATGTACATGACTTCAAAATCACAAGATGGTAGTCTCATCTGCCTTTAAACCAAAATCAGAAACTAAAAATATGCTCACTTACATGCATACACATATAGAAGAGTTGATGATATATACCCTTTATTATGATTATTAGGGAAAGGGAAGAAAGGGGGGACGGATACCTATTCCGCAGCGGGCAGAAGTGTGTGATTCCGGCCGACGCGTTCATCAAATTTGTAAAATTAAATTTAGAAAGGAGGACAACGAGAATAAGAAAATGGTGCATCTCACAATGTTGTTTACACATTTGCCCCTTAACCTTTTTCTCTCTCGAAATATAGAAAGTTATCAAATTTATTTAATTATTTAATATAATAATAAAATGTTGATTTCGTGTAATTTTAAGTTTTTGAATAAAAAATATACTAAAACCACAAAATAAATAATTATTTCTATTTTTAATTTTTTTTAAGTGACAATCACTACATTTTATTAATTTGTATTGGAATACCTTAGTTTCAATAGGTTTTTAATTTCTTATGGGATTCCAGGCTATAAAAAAATAAATCATACAAAATGTAATATTTTTTTTCTTTTCTTAAAATTTCTTTTTTCGTAGTTTGTCAAACACAAGTAAAAAATATGTCTTTAAATGGATAATAACTATAACATAAGAGTATATGTTTAGTTAATTATTATTTTGACTCAGTAAATATGTTATTATTATTATTATTGCTATTATTATTATGTTTTTTTTGCATATAAATAAATTATTTTTAATTTTATGTACTGTAATAGGTTTATTTTGTCTTTAACCTTTCTCTTTTAAGTTCTCAACCTTTGGCGTGCAGCTCGTTATGTGCGACCGAGATCGACAAGCTAAGGAATCCTCCCTCTTAATTAAAATGAGGGGACAGTAGCATCTGCATTCCAATAAATCTGAAACATGTATTGATGAGTCTCTTCTTATGATCTTTATTGGTTGGTATATGGATTGATTTGATATTGATAATCAAATCTAGTGCAATATGAAACTTAATTTGCTTGTTTGATGGTTGAGAATCCGTGGCTGTACTGGTTTTATGGTTTTGTTGAATCTCTCAAATTTGTTTGATGGTGATGGGCTGATGGCGGCTGAGTTCGGTGGTGGATGTTGATGGAGGCTGACCCTGTGCGAGTAGGGCTTGGCGAGAAAGGTCCGGGGAAGGGAGAAGATGGTTGATATATATATATATATATCTATATATATATAAAGAAAAAAAAATATTTAAGTCAAGTGAAAATACCTATTTTTCAAAAATTAAAATGCTAATATAAATTTTAAACTCATTACCTTTTAAATAAAATAGTGGTTAAGCTAACTAATGTTATTTGTTATTTAAGTGCATTTTTTAGTCTTTAAATTAAAATTATATAAAATAAGTAATCAACAAGCTTGAATTTTTAATTTTTTTTTGTATATCAATTTTAATTTAGTTATAATATTCAAATTTAATGATATTTTCCATGTTGATATCTTTCTCTCTCATGGCTTTACGTCACATATTTTAGTCGACTTTCCTTCTTTTATGTGCTATTGACAGTTAAAAATTAACTTATTTATTAAAAAATTTAACAGAATACAACAAAAATGTACTTTATTTAGTTGATTGTAATTTTTTTAAGTTTAATAATAATTTTATAATTTAACTCATAATTCAACGAATGTTAGGGTATTTAACCCCTTTGTTATTAGACTATGAGCATGTTTAGTTTTACTTTTTTGAAGTGATTATACATTTTTAGAAGTTATAATCACTTTAGAGTTCTGTTTGTTTCAGCTTATTAAATAATTTACATTTAGATTTCACAAGTTGCTAAAGATAATCACTTCCAAAGAATTAAGTTTCAAAAACTTATTTAATCTATTTTTAAAAAATTACACCAAACATAACTAATCATTTATTCAATAACCTAATTATTAAATAATTTAGAATTTATTTTTAAATAAATTATACTAAACGAGCTCACTTTTTGGATTAATAAGCTCATTTGGTGGCAGGTTTTGATAAAAACCCACTCTTTTCAATTATTTTTTACTTTTGAGGTCTCGAAGATATGGGCTTAGCCCAAACAGAGCCCAAGCCCAAATCTAACCAGCCCAAACTGCATCACAACTAATCATATTGTCAGCCCCCGCAGTTTCCCTCCGTTCAAGTGCCTTTCTGAGAAATTTGAAATTGAACAGACAGGAAAGCTAACATAGATGGCTCCTCTCAAATCCAAGAAGACGAAGACAAGAAATTCACTTCCTTCTTCTTCTTCATCACAGTCTACCCCTTCCCTTCTCCCATTCGTTTCCGACGATGACGACTTTCAAAATCCCATTCTCTCTCTTCCTCTTACTCAAACCTCACTCAAAAGAACCAGCCCACAAAAACCTCTCGGACCCTCGAATTTTCCGGCCATTAATGTCAGCAATCCCCTATCCCAAAATTCAAAGCAACATAAAAATTCAATCTTTAATGCCGCCAACAAAGAGAACATTCCCCCTCCACATTTCCAATCACTCGCATCACAAACACAAGATAATTGCAATCTGGAAGTAGATTTGGGCTTGGATTCGATAGAATCAAGCATCGCTTGCAGCCGTGTGAATTACGATTCTACTCCTGCTGAAACTGCTATTGATGAAATGGAAATGAAACCTAAAGGCGGTGCTTTTAATTACTTTACCAATTCAATTGAGTCCAGGTTGCTGAAGTCTGGTCTACATTGTGGTCCTAGTGTTTGTGAGAATGTTGGGGACCCAGATGAGGATGAATTTGAGCTTGATGTACTGCTCAAATTATGCTCAGAAGGGGATCAACCGTCAGATAACTCAAATGTAGCTGATTTTAATGATAGTTTAGTTCAATGTCCTCTTTGTGGAGTTGATATTTCGGATTTGAGTGACGAATTACGCCAGGTCCACACAAATGAATGCCTTGATAAAGGCGAAACTGTGAGCAATGTACATAATCGATCCTTGTCTTCTATAAGTTTTCCACATTCTAATTACATTTAATATTTATTCTGCCCATTAGAGATGGCCACGAACTTCAACCAAAGCTTTTTAGATGGTGACAAGAACATATTTTTCACGTAACATATCTATTGTTATTTGTTTGCTATATAATATTCTATGGGCCTGATAGAGTACACAATAACGCTGTGCTGTTTTGTTTGTTTCTGTAAGTTGTGTAGAATAAATTGAAATATTCAGTAATATGCTTAGATATTTCTTAAGTAAATGATATACTTGATAGATATGGTAAGTTGTTCCACTGCTAACCTACGAAGAATCAGTTTAAACCTTAAAGTACATAGCAATCACATATGATTATTGGTGGCAGCACAGTGTAAATATTGATCTCACTGAGCAGATGTAAATATGTCCTACAGGTCTTTGTCATTTAACCCTACTTTGTGCTCAAGTTACTTCTTGAAAAGAAAAAGGGAAAAAGAGAAAACAGAAAACAGAAAACAGAAAGAGTCAGAAGATGATTTTGTTTAATCGCTCCATGGTTAATCATAATCAGCAAGTATATAAATACTATATAAGGAAACCTTCTTCAAACTATCTCATGTAAAATAAACTCTTTTGAGTACTTGTTGCAGCTGGTCCTCCCTATTGATGACACGGGGCTTCAATGTCCTGGGCAAGTTCTTAATAGCTCTCCAATTCGATCTCCTCGGCAAGCTGTTGATGTATCTCCTGTTCTAGAATGGTTACGCAGTCTGGGTCTAGTTAAATATGAAGAAATTTTTGTGCGGGAAGAGATTGATTGGGACAGTCTACAGTGGCTAACAGAAGAGGTATGCTTCATGTCTTCTGTGAATTTGATATTTGCCTATTCAAATTAGAGTGTACCCCCCAACATGATGTTATCTACAAATTCCCAAGTGCTGGTGAAACATGTTACATACATTGTTAGTATTAATTATGAAATCTTATATAATTGTAATAGAAAGCTAGTAAAACTGACCCAACTGGGATGTTTTCTATTTCCTGCAGGATCTTGTTAACGTAGGTATTACTGCACTCGGTCCCAGGAAAAAGATTGTTCACGCTGTTAGTGAACTCAGAAAGGAGGGCACCAAAACAGTAGAAACGCACACGGAGGACTCTAAATTTGTAGGTGATGACACTGGTAAACTAGCTGCAAACAAGTTGATTACAGACTATTTTCCAGGCTTTGTTGCTGACCAAAGAAAGAGCACCTATACTTCTCGAGGAAGAAATGAAGTTCAAAAGAATTTTTCAGACTCCGGACGAGGACGTGCTGTGGTAAAAAATCATGTAAGAAAAGGAAAACTCAAGGATATTCCAGTGTGGTGCTGCATACCTGGAACACCGTTCCGAGTGGTAATTGCTCCATTTTGCTTTATTTTTGCTCCATTGTACTTTTCTAGATTAGTGTATATTTATTACCAAGTGTATTTGGTGTGTGCAGGATGCATTCAAATATCTGAGACGAGATTGTTCTCACTGGTTTCTTACCCACTTTCACTTAGATCGTAAGTCCATATTCACTTGTTATTTATCTGTTGTTTATGCCTATTAAAAAGGTTATCAAACAAAAGTAATGACAATTTCTCGCTAATTACATTTGTTGCATATTAGTCATTATTAGATTTCAGGAGTTCACATAGGCTTTAATTGTTCTGACTCTTGATTTGTATTTTGTGGTTTTATTTTCGATAACCATAACACCTTGTTTTGTGTTCCTCTTGCTTGTTTAGATTATCAAGGCCTTACGAGATCATTCTGTCATGGGAAGATTTACTGTTCCTCAATTACAGCACGGCTTGTAAATTTGAAACTTGGGGTCCCGCTGGACAATTTACAAGTTCTACCCCTCAACCAGAAGATTAACATTGCAGGAATTGATGTTACATGCTTCGATGCAAACCACTGCCCAGGTTCCATCATCATACTATTCGAACCTCCCAGTGGTAAGGTGCGGTTCTAACAGACTGCTTTATTCAGGTACGTTTTAGTTGTTTTCTTTGTGGTCATTTCTGAACCTATCTTTTTTTTTTTTAAATGTATCTAGGCCGTCTTACACACTGGAGATTTTCGGTTTGGCGAGGAAATGACGAGGATTCCTATTCTGCAAAAGCCACATGTTGACACGTTGATTCTAGATACTACCTACTGTGATCCTGAGGTAAATCCAGCAAATGCAAATAGAATATTTAGTTTTCATTCAAGAGTTTAGGCCTCTAAATGGGCTGAGGGAAATTGTTTACTTCAATGATTAGATAACTGGCATTCATCAGAAGCGTGATTGTTATGCTCAAGTAACATGACAGTGATATCGGACTGAACTGAACCCTTCTGAGCCAATAAATTTGTATCGTCATTAAGTTCTAGTACTTTCAGGAGCAAATGAGCAATAACATATCACTAGTTTTATAAGTTATACATAAAGAGAAAAACCTTTTTCCTATATAATATTTAATTAGGCTATAATAGTTTTTCTGGATGATGTCCGAAAACTTTTCCTTGCAGTATGACTTTCCAAAGCAGGAGGCTGTCATTCAATTTGTAATTGAGTCCATCCAGGCTGAAGCTTTCAACCCAAGAACTCTATTTTTGATTGGAAGCTATACAATTGGTAATCTATTTTTGATTGGTATTGAGGCCCCATCATTTGGTTCCATGATTCTTATACAGATTTTTATCGTTACAAAACTTTCTTATTCTTTTCCATTTGTATTTCTTTTTGAAAATAGGAAAAGAAAGGCTATTTGTAGAGGTAGCCCGTGTTCTACGGAAGAAAGTCTATGTTGATGCTCCAAAGCTGCGTATTTTGGAATGCTTAGGGCTCCCTAAAGAAGATATGCAGTGGTTTACGTTAAATGAAGCAGAGTCTCACATTCATGTTGTGCCTATGTGGACAATCGCCAGCTTCAAAAGAATTAAACATATATCTAATAAGTATACGGTCAGTAGATCAAAGTAGCTATACTACATAAGGTTTCAATACCAACTTTAGGTTCTTAAGTTTTTGAGTCTTAAATATATACTCTGTTCCATATTGTAATGCCCTTTGCTACCTTTTGGTCTTGTTATACAGGGTCTTTTTAGCCTTATAGTTGCTTTTTCTCCAACTGGTTGGACATTTGGTAAAGGAAAAAAGAAGTCTCCTGGAAGAAGGTGGCAACAGGGTACCATTGTAAGGTAATGTAGTCTTACAGTTTTCTCTCAGGTCATTCGGATTGAGAAAAAAATTGGGGTTCTTATCTCATAGTTGAAATATTTAACATTGGCTAGCTAAATTATTCTCTCTTGCAATGTAGTTGGCAATTTCACGAATTTGGACTCGTTTTTTTTTTCCTCCAGGTATGAAGTACCATACAGTGAGCATTCTAGCTTTACTGAACTCCAAGACTTCGTTAAGTTCGTATCCCCCATAAATATTATTCCCAGTGTAAGCAATCACGGGCAAGAAGCCACGGACAAAATGGTAGCTCTCTTAACCTCTTGATTTTTTTGCCATATTAAGCAATATCTTGACAGGGGTCCACATTCCACTGCTAAATATTGTTGTAGTTCCTGAGATTTGTTGTTAAGAGGATCACGAGATGCTGTAACGTACCACCCCATCTTGATGATGGAAAATGTATGAGGTGCTATCAACTCAAAATCAATTTATTTTTCTGAAATTATATTTGAATTATGTATTTGGTTTTGGTGATGCATTCTCTGATATGAATAGATAAGGTGTACCTCACATGTTTTATTTAATTTAATTTATAAACCTTCTTCTCTAACTGTATTCTTACGTTGATTAAAGAGAGCTATCAAGTTGTACTAAACAGTATGCCCCATGATTAATGACATGATTGCCTATTCAGTCCGTGTTATGAATGTGTTAGTTAAGCAATTATACGATAATTTTGTGGAAGAAATTTATAATTTTAATAATTATTTTTTAACCTATAGATCTTATTGTTGGATGGTCTAGATTTGAGAGTGAGAGAGGATGGGGAAGGATTTTGGCGTTTGACATGGATATAGAAATTAGACCAACGATTAATGTTGATCTCATTAAATGGTTTGTTCAGCTGTGAGCTCACCACCTTCTTTGCATTAATTTTGTCCAACTTTTGGTTGGATTTCAGCTGCTTGGACAGCCACTTGTTGCCCCACTACTACATGATGCTTTTTTTTTTTGATTAGATTTCATCTGCTTATGGATTTACTTATTTTTGTCTGATACAAAATCTTTCTATCTCAATAAAAATTGGTATTCAAATTGTTAAAATGATAATAAATATTACGATAAAAATTTTTGAATGAAGAGGTCGTGAGTTTAAAATTCTCTTTAAAACAAGAGGATTACTTGGATCTAACACCTTGAGAAAATTAAAAATAATCAAATTTCTAAAAATTGACTAAAGTAATTTACCAACATGAGGAAATGGCTTGGTATCGTATTGAAGTGGCAGAGGAATGCGGAGGCCTAAACACCCATATAAATCAAGACAATAGAGAATTGTTTGGTGCTTAGACGGAGGTTCCCCCGAACAAAGTATTGAGTTTAGAACTCTGCAAAGCAGTGATCCTTTTTGTGGTCAATCAAACATATTTACTATATACTCATTGCAGATTGATAGATAATCAGGTTCACTTTAAAAAAAAAAAAAAAAAAAAAGGGAAAAAAATGGGGAAAAGGCAAGCGGTATGCTCAAATTTGCTCCTTCATACTTATAATCACTCACTCAAAGAGGTGGTAGGAAATTTTAATTTCTTTTCACTTGTATATGGATTTGGGATTTCGATCTATATTAATTGAAATGAAAATAAAAAGCTCATTTTTTTTTAAACAAAATAATAAAAAAGAAAAAGTCAATACAAACAAAAAATCAAAAAACTAAAAGCCAACAACAAAAATTCAAAACCTATTACTTTTTTCTTTTTTTCCCTCTTTCCCTCTCTTCTACTTACATGTTTTGTTGGGTACAAGAGGCGAAAGGGCATACCTTCTTTTTATTTATTCAATTTTTACATTTCGTGATCGCTATTCATTGAATGCATGTAATATCTTCTTAACTATATACATTAAATAATCTTATATTAATAAATTATGAATGAATATCTAAACATTTTCATCGTTATTATTAGATTTCGAATTCTGTACACCTATACACTTCGTTTCCAATTTGGTGTGAAATGAAATATGATGATGATTATATACAAGACTGCATTATATGGTAAAAATGGAGTTGGCTCGATTCGAATATTTTATATTTAATTTATAAGATGTATAGTTTTAACTAAGAGAAATGATAGATACAATATGATATATTATAGCATAAAATATATTATATTATAGAATAAAACGATGTCATTTTATAAAAAAATAATAAAAAAATAAAATTATATATATTTTAAAAATACATAGTATATACAGTAAAACAACATCGTTCTACATTAAATAAATTAAAAAAAAAAATGCGTTGTTTTGTAAATTTTTTTGATCTTATTAAAAACACTGTACTTTTTTTTAATTTGAATTAAATTTTGTTTCGGGCTAACTATGAATTCACTCGGTTGGGGATCGGGTTGGACCCCAAATGTTAAGCCCCGAGTCATAGGTTCTAGAAGGTCTAATTCTCAGACCAAGCTTCATCAATGTTGACCTAACTCCATCAAGGATGCAGTTGCATTTTCACGAGCCCTATCTGTCTGTCCTCCCTAAATTAAAGAATACTTATTAGCTGGTCCTTGAAAAGTGAAACCATAGCTGTGAATTTTTACCTACGTAGTCACACCACTATTCATTGAGCTTCCCACATTTATTTTAAATTTATTTAATTATTAAATTTGAGTTTTTATAATTTAAAATTTTCACACAAATTATTTGAATTATTAATAAAAAAAAAATAAAAAATTCAAAGAATATAAATAATTAATTCGATTTTATAATATATTTATATTATTTTTGAGTTAGAGCTCGAATTTAATCTTCTACCGAAGAACGAGTTTTTAACCAACCGATTGAGAATCTTACTGTCTTGTATATTCAAGTATACAACACATGGACTTTCATTCTTCGGATACCATCTTTCTTTCCATTTTTTAGTTTTTATGTAGTATTATTATTTTTTGTATAATATTCAGATTGCATCCAACAACAAATGGCACATTCACATTTTATGGGACCCCTTAAATACCTCGAGGAATTAATGTATACCCAGAGTTTTACAGCTTTTTATTTACGGATTATATCAAGGTTTATGTAAGGTACACTTTAACAGAAAATTTCATTGATATTTGTTTTTAAGACTAATAAATTCTTTTAACTATTAAATTTTATTACAAAAAATTATGTCTTTCTTTGACATAGGTTTTCAACAACTTAAAAGAAAAAAAAAATGATCTTTAAACTCTACATTCATGTTGTGGTTTACGTTAAATGAAGCAGAGTCTCACATTCATGTTGTGCCTATGTGGACAATCGCCAGCTTCAAAAGAATTAAACATATATCTAATAAGTATACGGTCAGTAGATCAAAGTAGCTATACTACATAAGGTTTCAATACCAACTTTAGGTTCTTAAGTTTTTGAGTCTTAAATATATACTCTGTTCCATATTGTAATGCCCTTTGCTACCTTTTGGTCTTGTTATACAGGGTCTTTTTAGCCTTATAGTTGCTTTTTCTCCAACTGGTTGGACATTTGGTAAAGGAAAAAAGAAGTCTCCTGGAAGAAGGTGGCAACAGGGTACCATTGTAAGGTAATGTAGTCTTACAGTTTTCTCTCAGGTCATTCGGATTGAGAAAAAAATTGGGGTTCTTATCTCATAGTTGAAATATTTAACATTGGCTAGCTAAATTATTCTCTCTTGCAATGTAGTTGGCAATTTCACGAATTTGGACTCGTTTTTTTTTTCCTCCAGGTATGAAGTACCATACAGTGAGCATTCTAGCTTTACTGAACTCCAAGACTTCGTTAAGTTCGTATCCCCCATAAATATTATTCCCAGTGTAAGCAATCACGGGCAAGAAGCCACGGACAAAATGGTAGCTCTCTTAACCTCTTGATTTTTTTGCCATATTAAGCAATATCTTGACAGGGGTCCACATTCCACTGCTAAATATTGTTGTAGTTCCTGAGATTTGTTGTTAAGAGGATCACGAGATGCTGTAACGTACCACCCCATCTTGATGATGGAAAATGTATGAGGTGCTATCAACTCAAAATCAATTTATTTTTCTGAAATTATATTTGAATTATGTATTTGGTTTTGGTGATGCATTCTCTGATATGAATAGATAAGGTGTACCTCACATGTTTTATTTAATTTAATTTATAAACCTTCTTCTCTAACTGTATTCTTACGTTGATTAAAGAGAGCTATCAAGTTGTACTAAACAGTATGCCCCATGATTAATGACATGATTGCCTATTCAGTCCGTGTTATGAATGTGTTAGTTAAGCAATTATACGATAATTTTGTGGAAGAAATTTATAATTTTAATAATTATTTTTTAACCTATAGATCTTATTGTTGGATGGTCTAGATTTGAGAGTGAGAGAGGATGGGGAAGGATTTTGGCGTTTGACATGGATATAGAAATTAGACCAACGATTAATGTTGATCTCATTAAATGGTTTGTTCAGCTGTGAGCTCACCACCTTCTTTGCATTAATTTTGTCCAACTTTTGGTTGGATTTCAGCTGCTTGGACAGCCACTTGTTGCCCCACTACTACATGATGCTTTTTTTTTTTGATTAGATTTCATCTGCTTATGGATTTACTTATTTTTGTCTGATACAAAATCTTTCTATCTCAATAAAAATTGGTATTCAAATTGTTAAAATGATAATAAATATTACGATAAAAATTTTTGAATGAAGAGGTCGTGAGTTTAAAATTCTCTTTAAAACAAGAGGATTACTTGGATCTAACACCTTGAGAAAATTAAAAATAATCAAATTTCTAAAAATTGACTAAAGTAATTTACCAACATGAGGAAATGGCTTGGTATCGTATTGAAGTGGCAGAGGAATGCGGAGGCCTAAACACCCATATAAATCAAGACAATAGAGAATTGTTTGGTGCTTAGACGGAGGTTCCCCCGAACAAAGTATTGAGTTTAGAACTCTGCAAAGCAGTGATCCTTTTTGTGGTCAATCAAACATATTTACTATATACTCATTGCAGATTGATAGATAATCAGGTTCACTTTAAAAAAAAAAAAAAAAAAAAAGGGAAAAAAATGGGGAAAAGGCAAGCGGTATGCTCAAATTTGCTCCTTCATACTTATAATCACTCACTCAAAGAGGTGGTAGGAAATTTTAATTTCTTTTCACTTGTATATGGATTTGGGATTTCGATCTATATTAATTGAAATGAAAATAAAAAGCTCATTTTTTTTTAAACAAAATAATAAAAAAGAAAAAGTCAATACAAACAAAAAATCAAAAAACTAAAAGCCAACAACAAAAATTCAAAACCTATTACTTTTTTCTTTTT
The DNA here is from genome assembly GCA_032359685.1 of Pittosporum tobira. Taxonomy (NCBI): domain Eukaryota; kingdom Viridiplantae; phylum Streptophyta; class Magnoliopsida; order Apiales; family Pittosporaceae; genus Pittosporum; species Pittosporum tobira. Next base: position 2,549 of record JAUMHB010035365.1, on the reverse strand, counting down.
TTCCCTCTTTCCCTCTCTTCTACTTACATGTTTTGTTGGGTACAAGAGGCGAAAGGGCATACCTTCTTTTTATTTATTCAATTTTTACATTTCGTGATCGCTATTCATTGAATGCATGTAATATCTTCTTAACTATATACATTAAATAATCTTATATTAATAAATTATGAATGAATATCTAAACATTTTCATCGTTATTATTAGATTTCGAATTCTGTACACCTATACACTTCGTTTCCAATTTGGTGTGAAATGAAATATGATGATGATTATATACAAGACTGCATTATATGGTAAAAATGGAGTTGGCTCGATTCGAATATTTTATATTTAATTTATAAGATGTATAGTTTTAACTAAGAGAAATGATAGATACAATATGATATATTATAGCATAAAATATATTATATTATAGAATAAAACGATGTCATTTTATAAAAAAATAATAAAAAAATAAAATTATATATATTTTAAAAATACATAGTATATACAGTAAAACAACATCGTTCTACATTAAATAAATTAAAAAAAAAAATGCGTTGTTTTGTAAATTTTTTTGATCTTATTAAAAACACTGTACTTTTTTTTAATTTGAATTAAATTTTGTTTCGGGCTAACTATGAATTCACTCGGTTGGGGATCGGGTTGGACCCCAAATGTTAAGCCCCGAGTCATAGGTTCTAGAAGGTCTAATTCTCAGACCAAGCTTCATCAATGTTGACCTAACTCCATCAAGGATGCAGTTGCATTTTCACGAGCCCTATCTGTCTGTCCTCCCTAAATTAAAGAATACTTATTAGCTGGTCCTTGAAAAGTGAAACCATAGCTGTGAATTTTTACCTACGTAGTCACACCACTATTCATTGAGCTTCCCACATTTATTTTAAATTTATTTAATTATTAAATTTGAGTTTTTATAATTTAAAATTTTCACACAAATTATTTGAATTATTAATAAAAAAAAAATAAAAAATTCAAAGAATATAAATAATTAATTCGATTTTATAATATATTTATATTATTTTTGAGTTAGAGCTCGAATTTAATCTTCTACCGAAGAACGAGTTTTTAACCAACCGATTGAGAATCTTACTGTCTTGTATATTCAAGTATACAACACATGGACTTTCATTCTTCGGATACCATCTTTCTTTCCATTTTTTAGTTTTTATGTAGTATTATTATTTTTTGTATAATATTCAGATTGCATCCAACAACAAATGGCACATTCACATTTTATGGGACCCCTTAAATACCTCGAGGAATTAATGTATACCCAGAGTTTTACAGCTTTTTATTTACGGATTATATCAAGGTTTATGTAAGGTACACTTTAACAGAAAATTTCATTGATATTTGTTTTTAAGACTAATAAATTCTTTTAACTATTAAATTTTATTACAAAAAATTATGTCTTTCTTTGACATAGGTTTTCAACAACTTAAAAGAAAAAAAAAATGATCTTTAAACTCTACAAATTTAAGTTATTATACTAAGTTTAGAAGTGAAAAATAAGTTTAGAAACTTTGTAGTGTGTTGTTTGTCTAGATAGTTTACAATATGTATGAATATATGAGCTAAATCAAATGAATGAGATAGTTTTTAGTTTCTTAAATTTCATAAATTAAATTTAAAAATAAAAAAAATATCATTCTTTTTATTTTCAAAGAGATGTAGTATAATTTAATTTTATAATAAGTAACACACACGAAACGCGCGTAGTATTTGGGTTTAACGTAGACATAATATTTATGTCATTTGTTGGTCTTTAGTCATTTGCAGTTGTTTAAACAATTAAAAGTAGTATATAAATATTATTTTGAGAGTGTGGATATCATTTATATGAAGTAATAATTTAAAAATAAATAAATTAGAAGAAGTCAAATATATATTGTATATCGAAGGTTGCCTTGCATATCCATTTAAGAGGATTTGGTCACGGTGGTTCTCCATTCAATCAAGAAAGCTTGTTTATTCAACAGCTCATTTGCATGGGTTTGCTTGATTAGTTTGTCATAATCGATAATTGCAAAGTTGCGTCTATTTTATGTCTCAATCGACAGCGCCATGTACCATAAATTGATGGTTTATTTTTAACATTAAAAGTTGTTGAGTGATTTTATAAAAAGGACCCTCGTTTTGCCACACACCGAGTCATCGAGTTAGGTTTACGTAGCCTTCGAACGAAAAGAAAGAAAAAGGTTTACGTGACCTTATAACAGAATTTTAATATTGAGAGATGCTATATCTACCAAGTTAGAGGCTCTCCGACAAAAATAATGACATTTTATAATTTTATTTAAATTAAAAAAATATTATTTATTATATTTGTCGGAATCAAAAGATACTATTATTTTTGTTAATATTTGATCTTACTTTTCCTCCCCCATATTCACACGCTCTATATCAATATATTTAATTTCTCATACAATCTTTTTTTTTTTTTTTGGTGAAAATAATAACTTACCACTAAAAAAAAAATAACAACTTTAAAAAAATATGATAATTAGGTAAATTCTCTAATCTCTAAGTCCCAACTATAATAGTAT
>JAUMHB010035354.1:0-20163 GCA_032359685.1 Pittosporum tobira | reverse complement strand
ATCTTAAGAAAATAAAAAAAAAATTACAGATAAAAAATTATTTTGAAAAATTCTAATTTTAGGAAAATAAAAAAATCAGAAAAATTCAAATTTTTTAGAAACAAATTCCTATTTTTTCAGAAAAAAAAATTACGTAATTTTTGAAATTAAATTTTTAAATTCCAATTTTTTTAAAACTAATAATTTTAATTTTAAATAATTTTTTAAATTCCAAATTTTTCAAAAAAAAATTAAATATTTTTTTATCCGTAACATAAAATTTAAGGATAAAAAATTATTTTAAGAAAATTAAAAATTTTAATAATTACATAATTATGTAATATTGTAATTATAATATTATTATAATATAACTAATTAAAATTAATATAATTAAAGAGATGATAAGAAATTAAAATTTTAAATATTAAAATTTAATGAGTCAGATTGCCATGTCAACATTCTGTTAATGCTACATATGTTTTCTGTTAGCATTTGACAGATTTTTTTTGTACGAAAATTTCAGTTCAATAAATTGATTGTACAAAAAAAAAATGGTTTAGTCACCAATTTGTACATTGACTTATAACCACTTTGATACTTTATTCATATAAATTTTAAATCTCTGTCATCTGATCTTGTAATTGAAAAAGAGAAATTTGATCGCTAGCTACATAAACTCGTGGCAACAGTGTTTGTGGATCGATATGTGTCATATATACTTGAAATTCATTTATACTTTGGTGATATCCCTCCTAAGTGGGATGTTCAAAGAAAAGGGATGTTCAAATAAAGTACATGCAATCCCTTGATGCTCCAGATTAATTCATGGCAGACATGGAAGCTAATTCTTGTGTGATTACTCAAATACTATATATGGTTTTCTTTTGTTTCAATTCTTGTAAAATATAGTCCTATTTTCACCAAATTAGTTTTTAACTTTATTACTCCGATTTTCTTTCCTTACAAATTGAACTCTGACCTTTCCAATTACGCACAGGTGCATATATATATATATATATATATATATATATATAAACACAAAGCTAATAAATTTATTATATATATATATATAATTTTCAGAATATTTTTATTGAGTTAGTAATTCGTGATTTTACTTTTATTAAATTAGTTAATATAGTTATTTTATATAATTAGTTATATAGTTATGTTATACATGTAGTTGTATAGTTATTTTATATAATTACATATTCTACATAGTTATTTACTTTATATAGTTAATAATTTATATAGTTATAAACTTATTTTTATAATACTTAGTAATTTTTATAAAAAGAGTAATAAAAACAAAAATAGTAATTTTTTATAATACTTAGTGATTTATGCAGTCTTTTCATATAGTTTTTAGGACCAGTCTGGGGTTAGGACAGGCCTAGACCCAGGTCGGTCTTTAACCAAGACTGGTCCAAAGACTAGTCTGGACCAGGTCGGTCTTTCTCTTAAAATGACGGTCTATTCCAAGTCAATCTCGATCAAGGCATCGGTCCTCAGATTTTTTGTGCATCTCTGGATGACGCAATGAGGGCCGACGCAAATCTTTGAGAATCTCTAGTGCTCCAACTTCAAGTCTCTGGAAAAGGATGTGCAGGACTATTGTGTGGTCTAATAAAATTTCTAGGCAAATTGTTAGTCAAGCTCACAGCTTGACTAATAAATGCTTGTCAAGCTCACAATTTGACTAATAATTGTAGGTTATCTAATGTATATTCCTCATGTTGGGTGTAAATTAAGTCATATAAATTATTTATTACGTTTAATTAACGAATCGAACGCAATCCAAACAAATTAATTCGATTGACAACTATGTTTACCAAAAAATAAAAATAAATGAATAAAAAGACGTACATGGCCTCGGCCCGAACGAAGTTGTTTTCGCTCATATGCAGTGATATCAAGGGGATGCTTCCTCTCTCTTCCATGATTGACTGTGGCAGTATAGATGGTGCCATGGCGATTAGGGCCGACGCAAGTATCGTATCTCTGAGAGTCTCTAAGTCTCCAACTTGAAGTATATGGAAAAGGACGCGCAAACTATTGTGTGGTTTAATAAAACTTCTAGACAAATTGTTAGTCAAGCTCACAGTTTGACTAATAATTGTAGTTTATCTAACGTATGTTCCTCAGTTCGGAGTGTAAATTCACTCGTATAAATTATTTGTCTCGTTTAATTATTGAGTGGAGCGTTGATTCAATTGACAACCACGTTTACCAAAAAAAACAAAAATAAATGAATAAAAAAACACACCCCACCAACTCCCCATAAAATTAAAAATCCCAAGTTGATTCAGATATTGGTCGACTTCCCACATGCGGATGTTCCTCAAAATAGTCGATGAATAGCTTTAAATCTGATTCATTGACTAGTTTTCTTTGTAAACCCCAAAGCAAAAGGCAATTTGATTTCAAGCCCTCTAGTTTGCAAGGCAACAAAGTCCGCGACCTGAGTTTTGCTTTAAAATTGCCTGAAAATAATTACTAAAATTTACAAGTTGGTCTATAAAACTCTTAGTAGGGATAATTTCACATTTCTACATACATCAAAATTTCAAGAAGAGACCCAAACAACCCGTGAAAAACCTGATGCCAAAAAAGCATCCCTCATTTTCAAGCACAACAAACATGTATGCAAGAGCTTATAATAGGAAGTGAGACTCAAAAACATTTACAATCTAATAAAACCACATTTGAAATAAAAAGAAACAACACGTCAATTGAGTTTTTTTTTTTTAATTTAAAATTTTAAAAAATTTAATAGAAAAGAAAAAGATAAAAATAGACTCAATTTTTAGGGCTTCATAAGTGACAACGAGTCAAGGAAAGAATCACACCAAACAAGTACACCAAGAATCACCTTCATTGAGCATAATCTCAAAAACCACATGTACTAAATAGTTCATAACCAGCTTTGAAAATCAAAAACCTTACAATTATGACATAATAAAACTTCATTAATAAGAATGTCACATATAAGTCAGAAACGTCTTTAACATCAAATTTCAAAAAGCCCAAGATAATATCTGTAAATGATAATGCAAACGGACAAGAAAACAAAATGTAACCAGCAGTAGCAAGTAAATTTAGTACCCCGTAGTCCACTGGGTTTCACTCGCTCAAGAATATTGCGGTAGGGTTTCCTGGGGATGGCGGATTCTGCTTAAGCAGGGAAGCATGGGGCCCAGCTCTTTTAATAGCATTAGGATCTGTAGGAGATAGTATTTCCACCTTTTCAAGACCTAACTGTCGCTTTATCAATTCCAAATTCTCCTCAAGAACCTCAATCTCACCAAACGGTAACCTCAAATCCAGCGCCTGAACACCAACCCCAAAGACCTCATCTTTCTTGAACCGCAAGAAAGGCATACATAGCTTCTGGGTCTGCTTGAAATTACCTTCCTGCCCAATGGCACTCTGCTGCAATGCCCTAAAAATCTCCTGGTCTGACGCAAATTTGCCGGTTGTGCTATCAAAGTTGTCTCGGAGTATGTTCAGACACTCTTTTTTCCATCCATCATACTGCTCATTCACAAATATTAACCCAGATGTTGGTTTATTTTGATTACTTACTGCACTTAAATTACCTTTCTTTGAACCTGATACTTGCTTCTGAAGAAGCTTCCTCATCGTGACAATTGAGTCTTGCAAATATTTGTTGCCTTTCTTAAGAGTTAGATTTGGCAAATCAGCTTCAGGCCATCCTGCTTTAATCACAAACCCGTCTCTCCTCAAAAGCTCCTTCCACACATATTCACCATAATGGGGGCATATTGGAGTGATAAGTCGCGTTTGAACATCCATAAACCGCCACAATAAATCACAGTTCATTCCAGCAGACCCACAAGAGAACCTATACTCGTCCCTGGCAGCCTGGAGATCGTAGAATCCAGTTTTCAAAGCCTCACGGAACATGTACTCTTTGTAGTTCTTCTCTGTCATATGGATGGCGATATTGATCTCATTGGCAAACACGTGGTCCGCGTAGCATGAAGGCGGGCCCACCCTTAGAGATGATTCAGAAGCAAGAACCTCCTGCATCCATGTAATCTCCTTCGTCAGACGTAAGATGGCGGCATTCGCTGTTTCAAAGACAAAGTTGGCATCGTCCATTCCGTCTCCAGCGTCGGCAAGAGAGAATCTTGTGGCATCAGCTGAAAACTCCTCAATTGCTTGTCGTAATGTCCTAAAATTCCCTGTTGACTTTGACATTTTCTCGGAATTCAACATGAGGTGCCCATTACATCGGAATCCTCGAGGCCAGTGATTTTGCGGCATGAGTGCAGTGTGGTTATAGATACAAAAAGTAAGATGATTTTGGATAAGATCCTTACCCGAAACCCGGAGATCAAACGGATACCAATACTGAAACTCTTTCTTCATTTCATCAAAAAGAGAAGAAGGTATATTCGATGATTCTGGGTATGGCCCGTCACATAACAAGTAATCCCAAACCTCATATGTTAGCTGCTCGGGTTTCACAGAAGAGGTATCAGTACCATACATGTCCCCGCTCTGTAAAAGATGGCATACAGTGTAATACGCCATATAAAGTGTCGAATCAGACAAAGACTCGACGAGGAAATCCTCATCCCAAGGAATACGGGTCCCGAGCCCAAAACTACGAGAGCAGGCCCACTGATTAAGCCAGCTCAACGTGTGCTCAAAACCATGCCGAGTCTCCTCAGAGTACAGATGCATTTCTTCCAAGCATTTTTCTGCTTGCTTTTTCCACTCCACTTCCCCATAAGTAACATACCACTGATCCGTCAAAGCCACAACACACTCATCCCCCGATCTCGACATCACCTTCTTCTCGGGCTCACTGTAAACAACAGCTTGGCCCATCTCCAAAAGCTTATTCCTAATCAAACTCTTAGCCTCCTGGACTCTATGGCCCGCATATTCCCCAGCAATCATAGTTCCTTCATAAAACCCTCCTTTATAGATTATCTTTTTAGCCGCATCAAGCTTCTCCCTTTCATTCTGGCTCTTAATCTTCATCTCCGTGCAAATTTTCTCAGCGGACTTATCTCCATAATCCGGGTGATTAATTATAGAGATGATCTCAAATGGTAGGACCCACTCGTCCTTTACGCCAAACTTGGCCCGAAAAGCAGGTTTCAATTTCAAGTCCTGCAAGGCCATGAAATCGTCGGGCGAATCACTCGGAACACTGGTAACGATCCCAGTACCCTTATCTGTTAAAACTGACAGCATGGGAAGCGAGTATATAATGTCATTAAACGCTAAAGGCGACCTCAAAGGCAAACCAATCAGATCATAACCAGTAAACTCAAGTAAACAAGTTGGCTTTTCAGGAACTCGCGACAACCTCTGATACGCCAAATTACGCGCCGACTTCTCGGTCAAAATGAAAACCTCAGTCTCGTTGATTTCGAATGCTCCGTATTTTCCATCCGGCAACACCCAAGAATTCGTTTGCCCGTACATTGTTTCAGGCCTTAATGTGGCTGCAGCAAGATAGACTTTCTTACCCTCCAGTGGGCCCAACTTTGGGGGAAAAGGTGACACAACCTCCATTTTGATTAGAGTGTACTCCTGAGGATTAACACCCTCACCGGACGCTCGGTCATGATCGGCACACGGCTGGCCGTCAAAAGGAGAGAAAATAGTATATCTCAAGTCCTTCACAATTTTCCCCATTGCTTTCAATTTCGTCATCTGCCACTTCACAAACGAATCGAAAAATGGGTTCATATCTGTTGTGATAAACGTGCGCCGCCAATCACATCCCAATCCAAAACTCTTGAGATCTTCCACGGCAAGGGGAGGGAAATAGATCAGCCAATAATACGGGTCACGAAACTTCAGAATCTCAGCATCAGAAAGTCCGTAACTTCTCATTATTTCCCACTGATACTTATCCCCACCCGCTTTCGACACTGTTTTTGACTTTTTCCCCTTAAATTTATCATGTGCAACCTCAGCTTCTTCGGTAACTTTCACTTCCAAATCACTTTTTATCTCCTCAGTTACATCAGGAAAGACAGGTGGATTGCCAAATTTCTCAACCTCCCGTGAAAGTTTATCAGCCGAGGCCTTGATTGGCATCCCGGTACAGTGGAAACCAAATGGCAATAAGACGTTAGCACCCCTCAACCTGTGATATGCAGCAGCAAACTCGAGTTTCGAGAGTGAGAACCCATGACCCAAATGGAGATTTCCATTCATGTAAGGAAAAGGAAAGTTGCCAAAGAACTTTTCCCCCTCTTTTGGAGGTTCTGTGTTAGCTTCAGCCTTGAAAACATTATACTCTTCCCATAACTTTTGAATTTGAGACTGCATTTCCAAAAGTTTGTCTCTCCTCGCAAAGCTCTTTCCAGAATCCATATTTGGTGACACAGTCTGGTCAGCAAATTGACAAAAACTGCAAAAGAATTATAAATACATAATATGAATTATACATTGATCTTACTATGGGTTAAAAGAACAATCTTTGAATATTCATACCCTAACAGATAGAAGAAAAAAAATGCACTATGCTACTAGTGTATAAAAAGAAATAAGTCATATGTAAGACAGTAAATAGAATCAAACAGTTCGAGATTTATTCGAGATCGCTGGGTTAAAAACTCGATTTGTGCTTAATTCGAAATATTAACGAGTAGAATATGAGCACATTTTAAAGTTCGATAAATAATTTGGACCTTATCAAATTATTTTTTGTATTGATGTTCGATAGTATTCACTCGAAAACTTTAAATTACTCGGACTCGATTCGTATTCGGTCTTGATTTGATAGCTAAACGAGACATACACAAACTTTATTTCAAGTTCGTTAAATATACGAGTAGAATCTGAGCACGTCAATTTTCGACTCAATTCGACTCGTTTACACCCCTAGTCATATGTAAACTTTAACGTGTTATTTAGATACTTAGTATCATGTAGACCACCAACCACATAGGTACTCTTGTTATTTTCTGTGGATCAAAATGTCAGACTCTAATTTAGACATGTTTCTCCATGTATACACACTTTGCATTCATGAATACAAAGAACCAGCAGTGATGGTTAGCACAGGTCGGCAATTTGAAATGGAAACTCTACCCAATTCTGTTAGAGCTATTGGGAATGTTACATGATGTTGCAAATCGATTAAATAGCTCGATTTGATAATTTTAGCCCAAAATCATACGCATAAAGTCAGGACAACCGAAGCATTGGATGAAGAAGTTTCAAACTTTGTGGGAGAGGAACTAACAAAGTTGGGCTTTCAATGATCCACATAGCATCAAAAATTAACAATTTTGGGCAAAATAGACTATTCTCTATCAGATGAGCTGAATATAAAACGAAAAAGAGAGGCTGAAAGAGGAAAAATTTTACCTTCGAACGAGAATCGATCTGGGAAACGAGGCGCCTGAAGGAAGATGAAGGCGTCTGAAGAGCAGAGGCGCCGCCACACTGAGCTATGTGACCGTGGAATACGGGATTTCTCAATCCCACTTCGTATTTAACGTAGTCAAACAAGACTACAGGACTTCTGCCTCTCATTTAAGTTTAAGGTCTAACCCTAAACTAGCATATAATCGTAATTTTTAACATTTTTTTTTTTTTTTTTTTTTTTTGCAAAATATTCAGGATTATCGATTCAATTTTTTAATATTTTATTCATAATAATTTTTTTCTTTTTTATTTTTTTCTTTTTATAATTTTTCACAATTTGATAATTTATTTGTTTATGATACATTTAATATTTTTTGTTTATATCCACTTAAATATGTAAATAGTTACAAACTTATATATATATATATATATAATTATATTTATTATTATTTATGTTATGTGATTCTATAATATCTAATGATTAAATTATAAATTTTGATAATTGATCTAAAAAATATAAATATACTTAGTACTCAACCTGAGTTACATATCTAATTTTTTTATATTCAAGTTAACTCGGTAAATTAAAAAAAAAAATTGACTCATACCAACAAACTTAGTGTTTATAAATTTATATAATATATTCATTTCTGAATTAAGTTTATAACTGATTTAATCCGAATTTTAAACTTAAAACTTTTGAAATTTGGTAAACTTGATAATTAAACCAAGTCGACTCGTTAAATGAACTAAGAATCAACAAATGAACAAAATGGATTTAAGATTTATCTATTTATATATTATATAATTATATTGACTACATATATAGTTTAATTGTAAAATATTTTTAAAATATTGATGCATGTATTTATTTTTTATTTTCTTGAAGCAAAATGCATTTATATATTAAATTGCGACACTCTTATTCAGTGTTCCAAAAATTGGTAAGCGAATTTAGACGGTAGAAAGAGGGCATAGTATCTAAACAGTCTTAATCGGATATTAATCGAACATAGGTGGGAATTAATCGACAATAGACGCTCAGTTTACTTAGGCGGTGAATGATTTTTTAGGATTAATTCAAGAATTAATCGGAGTTAGACGGAGATTTTTAAAACAGTGGAAAAAACTGGAAACGAAAAAAAGACAAAAGAGTTATATTTTTAAAATTGATGAATTTTAAAATTCAATATATTTTTTGTTTCGTTTTTATTAATTAAATAAGGAGGATATAGTTTAGTACTAGTAACTATTAATAAACTAAAAAATCTTGCGTCATTTTACGTTATAAAAATGACATTACATTCTGCAATTGGTAGAATTAGAATTCCCACTTGGACCAAGAAAATTTAAAATTAATTTTTTTTTTAAAGGAAACATTAAATGTATGAGTGATTGTAAATAAATAAATTAACCCTTTTCAGTTTAAATTTTTTAATTTTTAATGAATAAATAAAAACTAACAAAAGTATTGTCTTCCAAAAAATTTAGGATCAAAATTTTCGATGCACATTAAAAAAATAGTAGCAGATGATAATTAAAAATATAATAGTTGAGGCTAATTTCGTTGTTCGATGAAAGAAAAACAAACAAAACAATCATCTTCGAAATTTAAGTGAATTCGGTTAGATATTAAATAAATTTATTTATTTGAAAACTTCAAATATAAATATTGTATTTTGATTATCTTTATAACTTCAAATAGCTTTTATGTAGCGAACTTTTTTTATTATCTTTAAATTAGTGGATCAAGTTAGAGATTTGTGTGGTTTAGCCCATCCGACGAGCTCCGCACGGCCCAGTTTGGTCTAGTTTTGACCCACTCTTCATCACTCATTTTTCATTTTTTTCCTACTTACTTGTTGGACAGCCCACATCTTGATAATGGATAGCCTTTCTCCCTCGGTCCAATTTTTGTAAAATTGAGATTTTCACGTACATTAAAAAAAATTAATTATATAATAATTATCAAATTTAACTTTGTGATCCTAAATAATAACAGCATATATTTTATCTATGAAAAAGAAAAATAATTTTAATTTATGGGTCCACAAAATGGACACTTGAGTAATTTACATCGCTTTCAAACTTTTCTAAAAAGTAGGCGTAATGAAAAAAGCATTTGTTGAGTAGTCCTACTCTATATTGACCTTAAATTATATTTCAAAATATGCTATATAAATCAGTATTTTAAAAATTGATAGGCGATAGAAGAATGACTTAACGTTTAAACAGTCCTAATTGAATATTAATAGAACATAAGTGAAGATTAATGAGTCTTAAGCGCTCAATTTACTTAGACAATAGAAAATCTTCTAGAATTAATTTAAAAATTAATTAAAGTTAAAAGAAAATTTTTAGAATAGTGATTTAAATATATAAAAATAAAATATTTTACTTCTTATATAATTTAAATTTTATCATACTCCCTCCGTCTTGAAAATGATGAATAAAATCGGTAAAGTACGTAAATTAAAGAAACTAATTTTTTAGAAGATAATATATTTTTTTGATAAAATTTTTCTTATAAATTTATTTTATAATAATAGAGTGAGAAAAATAGAGTTTTGATGTGCCATAAAGTGAGGATAAATAAGTAATTATAAATTAAAAATAATAAATTAAAATATTTTTTTGGAACAATAAAAAAAATATCTGAATTTATTATTTTTAGGACAGAGGAAGTATATAAAAAGTAATTTTCTTTTATTTCTGAAAACCCAGCAGCAGTTAAAGCTAGTGAAGCACACATGTCGCACTTAAAGCCAGTGAAGATTAAACGGTTCAAAATTTATTCGAGATTATTTGGTTAAAAGTTTGATTTAAAATATTAACGAATATATTACATTTTAAAATTTAATAAATTATTTATATCTTATCAAATTATTTTTTTATATTAATATTTTTATGATGTTCATTCTAAAATTTTAAATTATTTAGAATCAATTTGTATTCAATCTTGATTCGATAATTAAATAAAATATATAAAAAATTTATTTCAAATTTAATAAATATAAAAAATATATATATAAACATATTAATATTTAATTCGAATCAATTGGACTAGTTTATACCTTTAATATTTGGTCACCCCCAGCAATTGCTCGGAAGAAACCTACTCCACATCGGCCGCCGTTTTTCTCTTTCTAGAAAAGAAATTCTACGAGTACTTAATAATGCCACTCTTCGTTGACTTGCACAATTACAATCTTTTCCAGTCAATGCTCCATTAGGTAATCGTATACTTCCTCCTTATCATATTATTTGTAACGGTTGATTTTTTTATAAAAATTAAAAATAAATTTAATTATAAAATAATTATTTAAAGTGTTTTTATAATTTTATAATTTAAATTATAACATAATAGTTGAATGATGTACTATAATGTTAAAATTATAACTTTATATAATATAGTAATGGTTGATTAGTATGTCATAATATTAATATTATAATTATATATAACGTGATACGGAGTAGCAGTTAAAATGGTGGTTATAATATGATAAAAATAATTAAAATAGTGTGTCATATTGATAAAATATAAATAAATTAGATAATTTATATCTAATTTATTTAATTAAACTTACCAAAAAAAGAATATTGCAAAAATTATAAGATATTCAAAAAAAATGTTGAAAATAATATAAAATGAAAAGAGTATGTGTTTTGTTTGTCGCAATTTATTTAATAAAAATTTTATTTTAAAAATTTTATTTATATTTATAAAATAAATTATAAATTAAATATAATAATAATAAATATTTTTTAATAGTTTAAATATATTTTTAATTACATCGTGATAATCAGGACCTGTGTCTTCCAAGGCAGTATATCACTCTCTATTACGGCGTAGGCGAACCCTCATTACAAGACCTCCAGTGCCCCTAGCGAAAGTAGCTTTTCCTTCACATAATCACATCTGTCTTTTATTGTATTATCTTATGGCTCTCGTAGGCAAGATATTTCTCCTTTAAAAATAATTAATTATTTAAATAAAGAAAAAATTATAGAAATTTTAAAAATAATATTTTTTTACTTCAATAACAGTATAAAAATAAGAGATCATGGTAGATACATTACAATATATTATATAATTAATATTTATAATAAAATAATATTATTTTATTTTTTATTTTTTTAAAATAAACATTTCATTTTACGTCATGCTCTAACCAATATGTCACAGTATATTGCCATTTCGTTTTTTAGTCTTAATTTTATATTTCTATTTTATTTTTTTCTGAAAAAAAAGAAGAAAAAACTTCATTTTATTTGGGATTGTAAAAAAAATTAAAAAATATTGATTTTACTTGGGAGTGTCAAAAAAATTTAAAAAACAGTCTTGCTTTTCCCGAACAACGACTTGTGGTGTTCATGCCATTTCTGCACTTTCTGAGAAAGAGTAGTTGATAAAACAAGAACCTACTTGTTTGTTTCTTTTCTCCACATTCGTACTATTATATCTATAATTTTCACTCAGAGTGTCCTATATGATATGGTTTTCGACAAGGTTTCAAGACCCGAGTCGGAGTAGTTTGCTGCAGATTGGCAAGAGGGTCGGTTGAGTTGACTCATTTGAAGCCGTGTAAGCATTTCACCAGAGAACTTAGACTCTCAAAAAGGTATATTTTTGAACTCATTTGAGTTTGTTATCTTTGTAAATATCTGAAGTTTGATATTTTATTTATTGTTGCATATTTGAGATATTTTTTGACATGATGACAAGATTTAAGCTTCCATTTTGAAGAGTCCATGCTGCACATTTAGGCAAGCAATAATCTGCAAGTTACGAGTTTGATTTTTTTTTGAAGAGATAATGGTTTACTAATCCAAAATGGGGCAGTTAATAGAAGAGAAAAAGGTTGTATTTCACTATAACATATATGTGGTTGTCATTTATACATACATATATATGGATTTTGTTATGTTCAAGTTGGTATCCTAGCACTGGGAAACAAGTTCAATTGTCTCTTAACGAGCCAAGGGGGAACTGGTAAGATAGACATAAAGTGGGTTGGACCCGAAGGGATTCAAGTTGTCCAGATCCTGATTGTTTCTGCGGTTTCTCAACCTTATATAAATGTTATGCAAAGAAATAACTTTCTGCTAATTTGCAGCCTTCCATAAACTTTTTTAGGTGCTGAGCTAAAATTTTCATAATAAAAACAAGAATGCCCCAAAAAAACGAGGTGTCAATACATATATGGTAAATTTGTAACTAATACCTTGTTTAGTCAGTCACATTAATAGACTAAAAAGCTGGTGATTGGAAATCCATGAATCGATAACATTGTATGTTACTATTTCCATGTAGAATATGCTTTATCTATTTCAGAAAACAGGATAACTGTAATTGTTCCATGTTTTGTTATAAAGCATCTCAATGTCTCTAACCTTTATGTAATCTGCTTCATATTTTGAAGAATGATTGTCATATCCAAAAAGTTATCTATGTCACTACATAGAAGGAATCTCTCGATTCAGTCATGCTTCCCAGAAGTCAACTCCGCAAAGGCTAACCAGGTTCCTGAAGAAGGTGATATATGCACAAGGGTAGAACACTCTTACGAAGACATAGACACTGTAGATAGTACTGGCCTTGCAAAACCTGGAATTTCACCTGCTCTTTCTAATCTTCGCCCCACCATTACCTCAAACCATTCATTACCAATAGAGGAAAGCAACTCTTATCCATCAGTTGTAAATACTCGGACTTCTAAGCTTCGACCACATCAAACTCTGTCAAATTCAACCAGTGCTCCAAAAGTGGCAGGAACTGGTGAACAAATCGATATGGAACCATCAATGTGGCAAGTTAGTTCTAGCTATCCTTCAATGGGTCGGAGTGCCAGATTTGAGGAAAACCTAAATACCCAACAGGTGGATGCTTCTAAAAGTTTTCCACTAGCAACAATGCTACATTCAGGTGCAACTTCTGTTCAACTCTTTTTTCTATTGTCATGGAAATTAAAACATGTCTTCAACTCTTACATGCTTATTAGGTCAAACTGTACATGGAAAAGCATACGTAAAGTCACAACAAATGTAAATAGGATTCCATGAATTTTGCTCTAGTTTTCTTTTCAATCTTCATGATTCTTGTCTCACAAATTCTTTATCTAAAGGAAAAAAAAATTGAACTTAGAATTTGATTGTGAGCTTTGAAAATGACCACTTATGGGGTTTGCATTCTCAAATTTACATGAGGAATTAAGGGCACTCCTGCACTAGGACTTATCGATCTTCTTATTATCTAAATCATAATCGTGCTCAAAATTTATTGAGACGCTAGGTCCTTTAACTTTTGCAGGGGAGATAGGAAACAGTGGTCTAAGAGCGTATGTGGTCCTGTATCTTGCTGCCCTTAAAGGTGATTGGGAAACAGCTAACGACTTTTTGCGCTCATACCCACAAGCAGTTCGAGCTAGGATAACAAGGGCTTCCGAAACTGCCCTTCATATCGCAGCTGGAGCAAAACAAACAAGATTTGCAGAGGAGCTGGTGAAAATGATGACACCAGATGATCTGGCATTGCCGAACCGGGTAGGAAACACGGCACTTTGTTTTGCTGCAGCGTCTGGAATGACAAAGATTGCCAAAGCAATGGTGAACAAAAATAAGAAGTTGCCAATGATCCGGGGTAGTAAGGGAGCATTGCCATTATACATGGCTGCTTTGTTTGGCCATAGAGATATGGTATGGTATTTATATTCGAAGACTGAAAGAGAATATTTAACTCCAGAAGATCAAATTGTGATCCTTATCGCTGCTATCACTGCCAATTTGTTTGGTTAGCTACCTTCTCTAGTCATTTGTGTTTCTAGATGTTAAATCATATTTTCTAATATTAAAGTTTATATGTCACCTCCTTTTTATGATACCTTTTAAGAGTGATGCTATTAGTTTTATACATTGTTGGAAATAATAAATACTTCTTTGATTGTCCAGATGTAGCCTTGGACATTATTCGACGCCACCCTGAATTAGCTACAGCTCGGGATGCAAATGGAGAAACAGCCCTTCATGTTTTGGCTAGAAAGCCTTCAAATTTTTACAGTGGAAGTCAACTTGGAATCTGGTGGAGTTGCATATGCACATGTTGGTAACCTAATCTTAAAGCTGTTTATTATTATTATTTTTATTTTTAAAATTTTAAGCTTCCATTTGTAGGATCTTCCTCCTTTTATTTTCATAGAGTCTTCATAATACAAAAATAAAGCTGGAGATCTACTGATGATTATCTTTCTGCTGGGTTTATGTTATGTGTCTGGGTTTTGAGTGAGACGAAGGGGAAAAATGAAGGAAATAAAGAGCTTTAGAAATGAATAAAATGGTGGATTGATATCTGAAAATGCCTTCTCATTATCTGTTTGCTTAATGGTATGCAGCCAAACATTAATCATGTTTTATTACTACGTACATTCCACAAAAAGGTTCCCATTAACAAAATCTGCAAACTTCAAGGATATATTATGGAGGGATTTTTTAAATCAGACTATAAAGTTTAGACTGGAATGGCTCAAATAATTTTCAGAAGGAACAACTATCCCAAGAGGAAGAAAGTTCACGAGACTAACCAGAAGTATATGTCTATTTTGCTACATCTTGTGCTGTGATGTCTGACCACCTAATATGTGCTGTGCTCTTAGATTCAATGATTTCACTCATGCATTAACAAGAAATTACTTATCTTTTTGTTTTTCCTCTTAAATTCTTTTGCTTTCATAACATTTACATAATGGCGAATTTGCAGTGCTTCCCATCTTCAGTGGACCAGTCCTGAAAGTAGCACAATTTCTAGGTATACAACCTGAATTATTTTACCTCCGTTCCACAAGAAGTGTCCCATTTGTAAAATTTTCAAACTTTCAGAACATATTTATCCTATGTTTATCCCTAAATATAACGAGTATTTTGGTTAGTGGTGATGGCCTATAGTGAAACTGTGATGTAAATCTTGAGGACGTTTTGTCATTTTATACTATCATTAGTAAAAATAGGACTCTTTTTGTATAACGCAGGGAGTAATTTCTGATTTTTATTGCAGTTCCAGGTTTTAAAGTTATCCACAACGAAAAGATGATGCATAACCAAGCACTGGAACTGGTGAAGCGACTTTGGGATCAGGTTCTCTTACTGGATGACTTTAAGATTGGGGAGTTTATTAGGTCCCCTTCTCGACTATTGTTCACTGCCGCAGAGCTGGGAAACGTGGAGTTCATGATTGTGCTTATTCGATCATATCCTGATCTTATTTGGAAAGTTGATGAAAAAAGTCAAAGTATATTTCATGTAGCAGTGGAACATCGTCAAGAAAAGGTTTTCAATCTCATATATGAGATAGGTGCTATTAAGGATTTGATTGCATCTTATAAAGATGAAAGCAATAATAACATGTTGCATTTGGCTGGAAATCTCGCACCACCAAATCGACTGAAAATTGATTCTGGGGCAGCTTTGCAATTGAGACGGGAGTTACATTGGTTCAAGGTTAATATTTTGCCTTCGCACATTATACTCCCTCCATTCCACAAAAAGATTCCCATGCATTTGAAATTCTTGCAAAATATAAGGACATTTTTATTCCATATTTATCCCTAAATATAATGAATTTATGGTTTAGTAGTTGCAGACTCGTGGCATGATAGTGAATTTGTAATGTTAAACTTGAGGACATCATGTCATTTTATACTATCATATTTTAAAATGTCTTTTTTGTGGCACAATTTTTTTTACACAGTAGGATTTTTTTGTGGAACAGGGAGTAAAATATACAAATATCAATGTTTTTTTAGTAGCAGCATTCTAATTCTTATTGCGTTTTTGTTTTCATATGTTCGTGCTTCTTTATGATTGTAGGAAGTAGAAAAGATTGTCCAACCTCTATATACAGAAATGAAGAACATAAACGGCAAAACTCCTCATATTCTATTTACAGAGGAGCACAAGAGTTTAGTACGCGAAGGGGAAAAGTGGATGAAAGATACCGCATCGTCATGCATGGTGGTTGCAACACTCATTGCCACCGTGATGTTTGCTGCTGCCTTCACTGTACCAGGTGGCAACAATAATGATACGGGCACTCCTATTTTTATATCAGAAAAGTCCTTCAAGGTTTTTGCCATTTCCGATGCTCTAGCATTATTCTCATCGGCCACATCAATACTCATGTTCCTTTCTATTCTTACCTCACGCTATGCCGAAGAGGATTTTCTTGATTTACTGCCCAAGAGGTTAATACTAGGATTTGCAACACTTTTCATCTCAATTGGCACGATGATGGTTGCATTTTGCGGGGCCCTTTTTATTGTTCTGGGCCATGGATTGGTATGGATCGCTATTCCAATGGCTTTAGTTGCAGGTATTCCTGTAACCGTGTTTGCTTTGTTACAGTTTCCTCTTTTCATTGATATGATTAGTCACACTTATAGATCTGGCACTGTTTTTCGTCCTAGAAATCATTTACTGTATTAAGGATTGACAAAATGTCACTGTTGTTTTTATTTTTTATCTGTATTAAGAATCGAACAAGATTCAATAGCGTAGATGACACTAAAACATTAATTTGTACCATTACGATTCGTCATTAGTCGATAAAAGTGAAAAATATGTTGGGGAGCTTATGGATTCTTTTAGGGTTTGCATCTTCTGAGCTGAAAATTTGCCCCAAAATGAGGATTCAAGGTGAGAAGCATGACCAGTATAATTTGGTTTTGAAGCTCTGGATATTTTTTTTTTAATTCTTTAGGTGACCAAGCCGTAAATCTTACTTTGAATTTCTGGATTTTGATACAAATAGGACGGTCGTTCACAAGGGACTAGAGGTGTGTTCTTGACTGATTGTTATATTTATTGAATGACTGAGAAAGATAAATTGTTATACATGCTTTCCCTGAAATGGATCGATAATGTTTCAGATGATGCAATGTTATTATCCCACCTTCGTGCCCTCTCCGTGCGTGGGTGCGTGTGCTTGCGCAAGCGCAAGGAACCATATCTGCTGTGATTCTCTCTGTCTATATGCATTAGAGCCTTTATTCAGAAAAATAAACAAATTTGAAAGGAGAGTGGTAAGTCTTGTTTTACATTGAATTATTTAGTAGAACTAGAGGATCCCGCAGCCGGGGTCTTACAGGATTGAGCAGAATATTTTGTAATTGCTATGAATTTCAGATGGTGCTCTGGTTATCGATTAACATCTCAACGGAATATACAGACGGAATATACAGAGATAAAATCAAAAGAAAAAAATTATATAAAAATAAAAAAAAAATTACATGAAAATCATAATAGAGAAAAATTATAACAGACGCAATGCGTGTATCATAAACAAATAAATAAGTACTTACAGAATAAGCTGGGGTGTCCTTATCGGTTCATGTCCCCAGATAACTCTACAATACATATGGGGGAGTGGTTAAGCAATAAGAAGGAACGAGTGCTGAAAGCACATCCATGAGTAAGCAAAACGTGCATGAGAGTTCCTGAAAACAACATACGCGTCTGTGACGTGTATATATATTTTTATGCACAACTGTAATTCTCTATATTAACCACCACATTGTAGTATTATATATCATCTGCATTAGCCACCACATAAACAAGAATTGAGTTTGAGACAAATGGGTTGACTTGACTTGCCCCTCAGTTGACTTGACTTCATTTTGCTTACTTGAACACAAGATTTATTCTGAAATATTAGTAATGATTCTTTCCGATGACTGTCCTCCTCCTCCTCCTCCTCCTCCTTTTTTTTTTTTAATTTTTTTTTTTAAAATTATATTTTACCAAATATTATTTTTCACTTATGTGGATTCAAAGCACCAGCACCATGGTCGGTCACTAGTAACGATCTCGCTTATTACTGTCATATATTCTTCTAAAT
Organism: Pittosporum tobira; assembly: GCA_032359685.1. Taxonomy (NCBI): domain Eukaryota; kingdom Viridiplantae; phylum Streptophyta; class Magnoliopsida; order Apiales; family Pittosporaceae; genus Pittosporum; species Pittosporum tobira. The sequence continues at coordinate 1,937 of JAUMHB010035354.1, read as the reverse complement.
GCATTTTTTTGCTATTGTGACAGAGCAGTTATTTAAATTTGGTGAAGCACTCAAAATCATTGACTATTCGTTGATGTTTAAAAATATGTAGGAAATTGTTTTCTTTAGGCAGTGGGAGTTGCATCTCCTTTGTCTTCTATATTTAAAATGCAAAATACAATTCTCGATACCTGCCCCAATGTAATTTTCAATATATAATTTTAGAAAAATGCAGCCGAATGTTAAACCAAACGCTACCCAGCGAAAGAGATGGTTTTTTTGCATTTATGAATACATGATCATTCAGGAATAAAAAAGATATGCTTTATTAGACATTTTTGTTACAACGCAACTATCTATCTATATAAATATATTTTAGGGTTTTCGCTAAATATCGTATCTTTAATCCATTTTTATGAGATTATAAGGTTGATTATATTTTAAATTCGTGTTAATGTCCTCTATAGCTTTTGTAATCTACAATTTTTAATATAATAAAATCTCTTGCCGTTCATCTATGATTTTTCATAATTTTTTTTTTTATATATTATTGTGTCTTAGTTTATTTATTTTCGTTTAATTTTTATATTTTTTATAAATTTATTATGATATTATTATATTTTAGAATGAATCATTTGGATAAGATTGAAGTCAGTTTAATCCTATAAAACTCTAAAACTTGAACCGTTAACCTCTGACATGACGTCTATTGGTTTGAAACATCGCATTTAATTATTAATTTATAATCTATTATGTTTGAATATTTTGAAAATCTCAAACCCGTGTGGCACGCGTGTGTGCATGCAAGGATTAAAATATTTAATGTTAAACATAGTATCACCTTATTTATATTAGTTTGGAGTGAGAAATTGTTAACGAATAATAGAAAGAGAAAGAATGAAATAATTGTAATCGACACATTTTTCTTTTTAAAATAATATAATAATAATACTATGAAAATTAACAGACGCACTAATAAAATGTGTAAAAATTGATATGTCAAATTGAAACTAGTGAATGTCTTATTATATATGGGGTAGGTCTATCATATAACTAATTACAATTTGACATATCAATTTATGTATAATTTGTTAGTGTATTTGTTAGTGTGCTGATGGGGATCGTCCTAAATTAAGATTAGAGTTTCCACATTTGGCCCTAATTAGAATAACGTGGCAGATTAACGCTCGCGTGGCAACGTAAAATTCGATTGGTCATTCCCAAGGCTCGGCCCTATCTCGCCCAAAAGCAGCTCATCTGATCAGTCATCCTCAAGGCGCGGCAACTCGTCTCGCTCAAAGAAAGATCGGCCCCCGACATTCGACTTCCAGAAAGCACGAAGTTCGGCCAGTTGACCTCTAAGGGGCTTCGCACCCCCATCGGTTAGTCCAGACCCTCACCGTAAGGAGCTCCCATCGTCTTTGGCCTCGGCCTACCCAGGTAGCGAATCCACTCGACCCCATCGAACGTGCTAGTCCAGGCCCAGCGGCCGAAGGCAATAAAGCAAGTTCCTAGACGGTCTTAAATCAGCCGCCTAATCCTACAACCCTGTCAACTCAAAGAAGGCGAGTCATACATGTTGTCAACTCACAGTAGGCGCACCATACCTACTTTATCGGGCTGCGGGTCAAGACAGAAAGGTTACAAATACCGCCTCACCTGCACAGGTGAAGGGGGGCTCTTAACACGCAACAAAGCCAATACACCGGTAAACTCACCGGAACAGTACTCTCTCTAAACTCCACAAAAATACCCTAGTTGTGACACCCCCAAATCTGGGCATTCACACCCCGACTTGGGTTGCCAATTTATTATTAAATCAATGTCTTACAAATACACAAGTCATAAGTGTGACGCCCCCAAATTTCCAACTCCAAATCCCATGGAAATCTGGTCGTCAGATAATAACTAAATACATTGAGAAGCCAATATTAGGCAACTCACCCTGTTATATTACA
>JAUMHB010035343.1:8408-20169 GCA_032359685.1 Pittosporum tobira | reverse complement strand
TGCTATAAGTCGTTGTATTCCAACTATTCAAATGACCAATAAAAAAATATTGTTCTATGCCTATAGCAACGTTTCCGCTTTAGCCGTTGTTATAAGTCGTTGTTGTAGCCTAACTTTCTAGTAGTGCGTGGGTTCTTGGAGAGTGGACGGGGCTCAGCTTCACGGTGAGCTGGCAGGGGATAGGGGGCAGTGCTCCTGCCCATAAGTCAGGTTTTGTTTTTGTTTGATAGGTTTTTTTGATTGTGGACATTGTAAGAGAAATCTCGTATTTATTTTTGTGGATTATAATTTTTCCTTATATTATATTTGTATTGATTGTGTATTAAGAATGTAGTGATATCACGATTATCGTGATTTTCTCTATTAGGGTTTTCGCATAAAATTTTTGTACTCTTATATGATTATCTCTTTCGATTTTTTCTTTATTCTGCCATATTTATGTTGCATTGTTAGTTACTAACTGCTTTTGGATCAATGAGTTTAGGACATTTATGAACTAAATAAGTTACATTTGCAATAAATTGTAAATAATCAAACAAACGCTACTTCTGTACCCAAAAAAGAAATGCTACTTCGGTCTTGTTATAGTTTTATTTTAACAAATAAAAACTTAAAATAGATAAACTATAAGAATTCAGATCACTTGTACCATTCTCTGTTTCATCATCTGTTTCATTTTAATTCAATGGTCACATATGTATTACTTAAAGAATTTATTAAATATAAAATAAAATAAATAAATATAAATAATCGTTAGATTGTAATGAAACATATGATAGAATATATGATGGAATAGAAGATTTGAGTTCAAAATATGATTATTTGTCATTTTAATAATAATTGTGTGACAAAAATAACCCTCAAGCCGTACGAGGAGAGAACTACGCCACTCTTACACCTATGTGTTTTTATCGATGATAGTTTGAAAGTGTGTTTAATTAGTAGGAAGGGGTTTAGTTATTCTTTTCGGATTGTAAGTAATTAATGGAATTTTCATTAAGACCAAATTAAAATCTTATATGGAAACAATTCAATAAACTTCGAGGTTGGCAAATTCTACAAGAGAATCCTTTAAACAATCCTTCTTTTCTCTTTTATATATATATATATATATATATAATTTATTTATTTATTGGTGCTAAACTAAGTTTCAAGGCATCTAATTAAGTACATTAACTATCATAAAGCAAAGAAAAAAATACAAAATTTCTTTAATCTTGCTCCCTTTTCGCTAAAGTGTATGGTGGGGTAAGTCAACACTTTCTGATTAAGCTTAGGGTTTTCGTTACAAACAAATTAACTAGTCCAAACCAATCTCTAACGCGAGCAAAATGAGGACAATGTCATTGACAGAAGAAGTCAACCCTTAGCCTGCATGGTTAAACTCATCAAACTAAACAAAGTTGCAATCTCTATTTTATTTTTCCAATTGGGAGTTTGTGATGGGACCATTTTTTTTTTTTTTTAATTTAATTATACCATCTTCAACGTAATATTTTATAATAAGAAAGAATTAGTTAAATGATCTTTGCAAGCCAAAGCACGTCTCCATTGAAGGTTAATAACAATATCAATAAATTATTTAACACATAATATTCCAAAACTCATTTACTCACTTATTTTGCTGTGAAAATGCGAAAATAACGTAACATAACTTGTCCAAAAGTTTTATTTTTATAAAAATTTCGTCAAGTTTTTTTCCATAGTGGTCCGTGGATTGTGTTTACTTGAACCATTTTTGAAATGTCAAGTTTCAACAATATTCAACCGAGGCGAGGACCTTAATTATTCATATAGGGTCACATTCCATTCTTACCAACCCTCTAAATAATGTACAATTAAAAAATGTGTAGAACATAGAGTGATGGGGACGGACCCTATAAAATAATAAAAGATCTTTCCCACCGCATTCTTATAGCACCATCATTATCCGTGTTCTAAATTTTTTTACTTAAACTCGATTAATTTTTATTAAATAATTTTTTATCCTATAAAATTGATGAGATACATACGTTTGATTAATTCACAATTAATTCGATTGTTCATTTTTTTAGATGTTAAATTTTTCTTCTAGTACTTATAAGTATGTCTAACGATTTTTTTGTTATTTTTTGCAGTGCGTGGTAGCAATAGTTCTACCATATTTATAAAGATATTAATTAGAAATCAGGATTCGAATCACACGAGAGCCATTATAATAGACTAGAAATTTCACCTAATAAGGGGACCAATATTCCGCACCCATCAAGGATAAAAATCACATCTCAAAAAAGAAGAACAAGAATTCCGCTTATTAAACAAAGAAAAAAAACCTTACAAATAAGAATTCTTATAAATTTAATGTTAACCATTAAACTAAAATCTCATTGGCAAACGTTAATCTCCACCAAAAAAACTTCAAACTCATCACTTTATTTTGCTCATTCCACATTTTTTTTTAATTATTAAAATACTACTCTATTTGAAATAATTAAGGCAATATTCTCCTTTCTTGACTATTCCACGAGCAATGGCAGATATAAGACTGATGAGTAGAATCGAACAAACATGTTACGAAGGTGACACGTGAACCCACGTCACCACCGGCCACATTTCTAATTTTATGGTTTATCATGGACCATCCATTAATCACCTACTTCTACTTAATTGATAGAGACACCAAATAAGTTGCTGGCTTTGGTGGGGAAACCCTAATTTTGTCCGCCACACAATTTTGTAATGCCATGACGCCTTGATTGATACTTGTGGGAATCAATTAGAGCATGAAGGGACACACAAGCAATTGTGTTTGCAAAAGCTGTAAGTAATCAATCCTCCAATGCCAAGCCAGATTGACCTAATTGTGCATGTAGTCAAGTTAGGGCAAGTGGCTCACTAAATTTCATACTAGTTCTCTTAGTCGTTACCAATATTATGTATTCATCATACCAGGTGAATGATTGCCCTATTCTTTATACTATACCTCTATTACAATATTGTCCGTTTCTTTATACTAATTTCTTCGCCCTGAAACAAATGATAGGTGACTCAGTAATTTATAAAATAAAATGATGAATCATTAATTATTTTTTTTAATGAAAGATGGAGTATATATGTATGTTATTAAATAATTGCCCATTATTATTCGTATACTTATAAGTTATAACGATACATGTATATTACGTACATCTTTTAATTGCTATAGAATAACAATAATAATAACACTGATGGAGATCATCCCAAATTAGAGTTATGATTTTTACTCTAACCCTAATCAGGGCAAATTTGGCATCTCACGTGGCAGCCCATACGGTTGACCACTCTCGAGACTCGGTCATTTGTCTCGCCCAAAGAAAGACCGAGCCCGGCTCTCGGCCCCGGAAGGAGCTGGCACCCATCTCTGTCCGCTCGGACTAGCGTCGTCGAGGACTTTCTTAATTACTATGCGTCTTGGGTCCAGGTCTTCCCAGCTAGCAAGCCCAGTTCATCTCATCGATTGGGCCTGACTCAATCTGGTTCGGGTCCAGCGACCCAAATGCCATAAAACAAGTTCCAAGACAACGTCCAATTGACCGCCTAACACCTGCAGCTCTATCAACTCAAATGAGGAGCGTCATACATACTGTCAACTCAAAGCAGACGCATTATGCCTACTTTATCGGGTCGCGGGCCAGGGTAAATTCTATAAATACCGTCTCATTTGCAAAAATGAAGAGATCTGAAAAATTGAACAAAAGAGCCGAAACTCTGCCAAAATACAAACTCTCTCAAAACTCACTGGTAAACCCTACCCTCTCCTACTTAATATTCAAATTACCATCTTAATTCTAACTAACTTAAGTTTCGGAGAGGTGAACCAGGGAACAAACCTCCCGTATTGCCCGTGTTTTATGTGAAATTGCTCCTGCCGACGTGTGTCCAGCTGGAAGTAAGGTTTAAACTTGATCAAATGTCAAGTTGGTCCCAACAAACACTATTAATACTAATAAAATTGAGGCCTCGGGATAGGAGCTTGTGCTCCTCTAACTTGAAAAACCATGAGGGTTTTGATGCTTTAAAAATCTTAAAAGAAAAAAAAAATCAACCCTAAAGAAAAATGACGCAATAATATGGCATAAATTAGATAAAACAACGTAACTTCATTAATTTGTGCTCCTGCAGTTACAAGATCACAAGCTCTTAGAAAATTAATTAAGCTGTAGTTGAGTATTTTGAATCATGCCTATTTTTTATTTTCTCCGTCTTAAAAATATTGTCTGTCACTTCATCAATTTGATATATGGCTCCAATAAACTGTATGCGCGCTCCCAAACACACGTGTAACGTAACGCTTATATCTATTGAATTAGTTTTAATTGGGAAACAGTTTGATCGAATATTCACAATTTTCGGCTCACTAGGGTGTCACAATCGATCACTTATCAGTTGCTGCCAAGTATTTTAGGGTATAAATAATTGCCTAGCTGTAAATCTGTATGTCGATTAGGTATCAATTAAGTGGTTGATCAATTTAAATATTCGCAAGACTAAGTAAATTTAAATAAAATTTGTTTTGCCAGGCAAACTAAAATTAATAGCATCAGTTGAAATTGAAACAAGAATATAGTACTCCATCCGTCCCATTAAAAAGTGGTATGGTTTGAATTTTTTGATTAAATTGATTTTTTTTTGAATTAAAATTACTACTAATCTATACATAAATAGAAGACAAAACTATAATAATTAGAAAATATATCAAATGTACTTCTAGATCTAACATTCGTTTGTTTATATACTTAAATATATAAGGTTAATTATTAATTTGAAATTTGGTCAATTTGACCAAAAAAATCAAATTAAACCACATTTGATGGGACGGAGTGGGTATTATTTTTATAGCATGCACAAGACTTGAAGAACATGGGATATACCGGCACAAGAAAAATCAGAACAACTATACAATTTTTACGTCATTTTCAAGCATTTCAATTTTATTTTTTATTTTTTTTCCGAGTGACAGAAGAAAATTTTATTAAAACCCTATATAATATTTTAATAAAATATTATATAACGTGACAAATTCAAAAGATTTAAAATGCAGCCACGATAGAATTAGCATATAAAACGCTAAAATTATACGACTTAAGACTTCTAAAAGAGTCAAAGTTGCATCTCTAAAAATCTGGGATAATTTCTGACATTTATGACCAATTAATTTTACTACATAATACACATATTTGTATACGAGCCAGTGTGTCGGCAAGTTGAAGAGCGGTTTTCGGTTGTAAGTTTAGGAAACTTTGAGAAGAAAGGAGACTTATTAGGTGGGAGACAAGTGGACCCGAATTGCACTTGATAGGAACTTGACCCGGTTGCTAAAAATAGTAATACTCTATGAAAAAAGTGGGAACTTCTGGATCCCACTTTCCCAAAGGAGTATGAACTAAGAAGAAAAAGTGAAAGTAGAACTCCTATAATTCATTGAAAGCATTAACATTCCTTTGGACTGATTCTCCAGAATGAAACACTTTGGACGGCTAGATGTATATATTTTTGAGAGAGAGAGAGAGAGAGAGAGAGATTATTTATCAAAATCTTCATTGATGTACGTGATACAACATTAATGTGAAAGGAATGTACAATCAAAAGTTTAATTCAATTTTCTCAAAAACAATCAAAAATAAAAATATATATATATATATACATAAGAAGGAATTCATACACGGTGTTTTAATTTAAATTTTTGTATTAGACAACAAGAAATATGGTGTCTTTGGATCAAGCTCATACAAGATGAATTTTCACAATAAACATTATAAAGGTAGGTTTAATGTTCCTACTTTATCTCAATCATAAAAATAACTCGTGTGCGCGTGTGTGTGTGATTAGAGATGGCGTAGAATAAAACCCCTGTAATTTTAAGTCATTATCATTCACCACTAATATAATATTGGATGGTATTTTTTTATATTGAGATCATCCGATATTATTAGTAGTTGACACATCCACCGCTATCCGTTACTATTAGTGATGGATAATATGAAAATTGACCATTTAGATCAAAATATGAATAGTAGATCTTCCGTGAAACTATTTTAAGGCCTCATTTCACATTCTCCCTGGAGAGAAATGTATTGTCTATTAGATATTAAATGAGTTTATTAGATAACTCATTTATATTTTCAAGATATTGTAAAATTACATATTCTGTCCTCATATTTTAATTGTAAAAGTATTTTTAATCTACTGAAAAAATTGATAGCTTGTTATTCTATCCGTGAAGGGAGTAGATTAACAAAATCCTATATATATATAGGGTGTGGATTCACATTCAAGATTAACTAGATAGTATTATTTAACCAATATTATCATGGTCATTTAATATTGATCTAAAGGCTATAAAGTTTACTTTTTCTGTACGCGTAGTAAAGTGTTACGCGTACAAGGAGGCCTATAACCCTTGGATTAATATTGGACGACTAAAATTATATTGGCTAGTAATGCTATCTAGCCAATCTTGACTATAAATTCTAACCCATATATATATATATATATATATATATATAAACTGCAACTTAAGTTTAAATCGAAAATTGAGTTTGTAATTTAAATCTAACTTAACAAAGACTTAAAGTTGAATTTAAACTGCAACTTGCAGTATATATATATATAGCGTTTAGAGGTCATTATACTGCAAATTGCAGTTTAAATTCAACTTTAAGTCTTTGTTGAAATTAGATTTAAGTTACAAATTCAATTTTCGATCTGAACTTAGATTTAATCTATCAAATATAATGTTTTGTTATGTTTAAATTCTATAATTTCTAATATTACAACTGGTTCATATTATTTAAGAAAAATTAATAAAATAAAATTTTACATTGAAATTGAGTAATTTTTAGGATGAAATGTGTTGTTATTCTTAAAATTTTAACTAAAAACGAAGAGAATGTGAGTATGAAAAATGAATATTCATTTATCTTAAAAATTTTGAGTTTCATCCATTTCATTCTTAATCTCATTTTCATCTTAAATTATAATGCTAACTAATTATTTCATTCCAACTGCTACTCAATTTTTATATAAAATTTTAATTTATTTATTTTTCATAATAAATAAAAACCAACCATAACATAAAAGTTACTACCCGACAAAGCCCATAATACCAAAGCTTCCAAGTGGGGAATGATGAAAATGCTAGTCATATCAATGTCTACTACGACTATATATATAGATGGCATATAATAACTGGTTATTTTATAATCTACAATTTATTCAACAGATATTCATATTTGCCAAGTCGGAGGGTTGTTTATGCAACAAGGAGCATAAAATTGTAATCATTCCACTTCTATGAATACATATTAAATAGGGTCAGCTTCAACATGACAGGTGATACAGTTATCATCATTCCACTTTGAAAAAATTCATGTCATCGCAAACTAAATAATAATGAACGGAACTAAATTCCCCGTTGGTTGCCATGCACGATATACAGAAGTAAAATGAATATGATGGATGGAAATTAAGGAAGAAATGTCTAATTTTACATGTCATCTCATCTCTCCCTTTCATAATTTCTTAAATTTTTCTGCATTGAATTTCTTTGTCAATCTTTTCTAGGACCATAGAAAATTGGAAAACAAACCCTCTAATTTTCTTAGGCCAAATTAGAAACCAAACATAGCCTTAAGGAAAAAGAGTGTGTGTGTGTGTGGGCTAGATCTATAGTCAATATTGGTTAAGTAGTTAAAATAATCGTATTCATTCACTTTTAATTCAATGATATAAGGTTAATTTTTGTACGCACATAAAATTATTCAAGGACACGTAATATTTTTATGCACATAAAAAAAGACATAATTAGTGTACGCGCACATAAACTTTGTTATTTAAGGGCAATAAGGTAAATTTTGTGCGTGCATAAAAAATTACACATACAATAATTATGTCTTTTTTGTACGAGTACAAAAATATTGCACTCTCCTAAATAATTTTATGCGCTTACAAAAATTAACTTTATATCATTAGATCAAAAATGAACAAATACAGTTATTTTAACTACTTAATCAATATTAACTATGGTACATCCCCATATATATAACTAAAACTTTGAGATCAACATTTTCTAGACAAGAACAAGACTGCGATATCCAAATCGGTACATGAAGTAGTATATAAGTATTAATTAGCCTGTTGGGTCATGAATTAATTTTCTTTTCTTCAACCTTGTATAATACTGTAGTATATTACTATATTGTTAATATTACGTGAAATTACAGTTTTCTATCTTTTTTATTTTGAAGGAAACATCTTTTTATCTCTCTCTGTTAATTCTTTTATCTCTCTCTCTGTTAATATACAGTAGTATTCATTTCTTTTTGTTAAAATTGTTACTAAACAATTTTCTTGTCCATGTCGCACCAGGGGACGACTAGTATGTATTTAATTCTAATTAACCAAACGGGTGGGAAGCTAAGAATGTAGAATATTCTCATGATTAATTGAATTCGAGAAGTCACATAATCATTTATCATCTATCAATTATAAAATTAATATAGAAAATATATTATGGATATCGATGCACACGGTAAACATCAAATGTCAATTATTATAATTTCTTGTTATGAAGATGAACTACGTTTTTATATGATTGACGAAAATAAATAATCAAATTAGTTCACTGAATTCGGATATGATTAAATGAGGCCGTATCTAGCAAGTCCAACAACTAACTAAACTTTTATCGTTCGTCTTTCTCTCACCCTTTGGTTTCTTGGGGGACAAAAAATTGTGTTTTGTTTAAAACTTAGTATTTATATACAATTAAAAACTTGGCAAGAGTTCAATTTGAGATGTTCGAGGTTAACCAAAATGAAATCCTGTCCCCTATGGTTTGTTTAATTCAAAGGTTCAAGATATGCGCTCCACTTTACTGGTGGAACCGAGACTTGGTTTTATAATTTGTGTTCTTTATCGGACGCTCGAAGAGGATTAGACAAACAATCTTTCTAAATTAAAAAAAAAATTTAAAAAAAAAAAAGATACAAAAAAATAATAAAAAAAATCACAGGGACACAATAAATATATCTTACATGATCAATATTTTTAATAAAATAACAAAGTTTTGTTAAAATGCGTAATAAAATAATATTATTTTTTTAAAATTATTGATATTGTAGTACATATTATCTAATATACTTACTTTTTTTCTTGAAAATAATCGGTACACAAATTTAACATTTAGAGAGCTGGCTGATTAGCTAAAGCCAATGGCATTAGCCGTCAAGTGGCATATTTTCAAATTAGGTTATTGAGGATCCTAAGTTCATATTTTTGTCTTAGAACAATACCGTCACATTCACGTCTACGTGAAATTGTGATAACTCACCCAAAAAAATAAAATAAAAATGTTAATGTCGTCATACACGGATGCATAAATAATTAATTCTTAACATATATAATGACTATAGATTAAAATGTCTTCTAGTGAAAAGCTAGGTTCCTGTAACCGAATAATTAGTGCTTGGTTCCTATAAATATATTATATAACCCCGGGTTATTAGTACATCATGTGCTAAATAATTCATTTCATAACTGCACCACAATATCTCTATTTCATCTTCCATGGCTTCTCTAGCACTTTCAGCCTCTGGGATTAATGTTCTGCCACCGTACTTGGCGGTTTCCGATAAGTTTGATCACGTTCGAGGTGGCTGCATGTTCCGTAAAGCCATTTTAAGTAATAAACATAGTGCGACGATCATGAACGTTGCCACCGAACCTCCCCCAACTGTTGTTCTGCGTCCTAAAAAAGACGTCACAGGTGACTCAAAGCTAGCAGCATGGACTAGTGTCCGGCAAGAGCGTTGGGAAGGAGAGCTCGCCGTTGAAGGCGAAATTCCACGCTGGCTGGTAATGAATTTTATGACCAACTGTATATTTTGTATATCTCATGACTATTGAATATATATATATATATATGGATCTTTTCCTCGTTCTATATTTTACCAGAATATGTCCAAGATTTCATGCAGCTAATTTATGATTTTATCGTGTTTTATTTTAATTAATTAATGTTGAAGAAGGTGGAAATGACGCTTTGGCTTGCGTAACATTATTTTCCCTTCAAATTCATTTTTCTAACTTTATACTTAATTGCTTGCAGAATGGCACGTACCTTAGGAACGGACCAGGGCTGTGGCACCTCGGAGACTACAATTTCCGGCACCTTTTCGACGGCTACGCAACTCTAGTCCGACTTCAGTTCGAAAATGGCCATTTAACTATGGGACACCGCCAAATTGAATCGGAAGCATACAAAGCAGCAAAAAAGAGCAATAAACTTTGTTACCGCGAATTTTCTGAAGTCCCTAAGCATGATAATTTCCTAGCCTATATTGGTGACCTAGCCAATCTTTTCTCCGGTGCATCGTTGACCGATAATGCAAACACCGGAGTGGTCCATTTAGCCGATGGGCGGGTTGTATGCCTAACCGAAACCATTAAAGGGTCCATAATGATCGACCCGGACACACTGGAAACACTTGGGAGATTTGAGTATAGTGACTCACTAGGTGGCCTAGTTCACTCGGCACATCCGATTGTGACCGATAAGGAGTTCTTGACTTTGTTGCCGGATTTGGTTAGTCCAGGGTACTTGGTGGTGAGGATGGAGCCGGGGACGAATGAGAGGAAGGTCATCGGTAGGGTAAGTTGTCGAGGCCGGCCCGCTCCGGGGTGGGTCCACTCGTTTCCTGTGACGGAACATTACATAATTGTGCCGGAGATGCCATTGAGGTATTGTGCTCAAAATCTGCTAAAGGCTGAGCCCACCCCACTGTACAAGTTTGAGTGGCATCCGGAGTCTAAAGCGTATATGCATGTTATGTGCAAAGCTAGTGGCAAAATTGTGAGTACTCTATCTTTATCACCGTGACACTTTTTATTTTTATCAATCAGTCATCTTACTATTCAAATAACAATTTTAATAATTTGTGTCTAATGCATTACATATTGTACATTGAAACTTAATATATAGACATATCATGTCTTGTCATATATTAAAGTTTATCTCTTTTTTACTTATTTGTTTTATTGTTTTTAATTTGGCATAAACTTGTGACCTATCTACTAATAGTTCTATTTAGCATGTATATTATAGACCCCAAAAAGACAATGGGTTGAGATTTAATAAGCAAAAAATATTTATAAAAAATTATAAATATATTTATATACATACACACTGTAATGGTTCTATTATTATACTAAAAATATTATTTGTTGGTTGATTATTGAAGGTGGCAAGTGTGGAAGTTCCTCTGTTTGTAACATTCCACTTCATAAATGCATACGAACAGAAAGATGAAGATGGAAGGGTCACGGGAGTTATAGCAGATTGTTGCGAGCATAATGCGGACACCACAATTCTAGATAAACTCAGGCTACAGAAACTCCGATCATATTCCGGCAGGGTCGATTTCTTGCCCGATGCTAGGTATGTAATTATTCTACTCCATATAGGAGTGAGTATCATACGTATTATTTGCTTAAATGCATTTCCATCACAGCTAGTAATTTTCATATGAATCCTTGGAACCCTAGCAACTTAATATATATGCTTGAGAATAATATAAAGACATTTTGACACACTAAAAAAAATCCACGCAAATTTGCTTTGTAATGCTTTGCCCATGCCTGGAAGGGGAAAACGAATGTGTGTGTGTGTGTGTGTATTTTCAGTCAACCCTCGTCCGTTCAGAATCTAGACTTAGGGGCTTTAGGTGGCATTAGCTACAAAAAA
>JAUMHB010035342.1:0-41304 GCA_032359685.1 Pittosporum tobira | reverse complement strand
TATATATATATATATATATATATTGTCGAGTTCATATAAGAGCTAATAATGAATTAAGAATAATCTTAAGGTTAAAAGTAATTTTATTTTGCAGATATTTTGACGAGGGTGTGGGAACTGAAAATGGTGGCTGCAACTGCAAGTGTGGAGACAACTGCACCTGCAGCCCATGCACCTGCAAATGATCCAGACTATCATCATCCTTTGACATAAAACCAGACTTCTCTCTAATAAAAAATAATATATTATATATAGCATAAAATTACTATATTATATAGTTGATTTTTCCGTTTTTGGATAGTGGGGGCTTTCTTCTGAGAATTGAAGCCTTTCTGTCACTGAATAAAGTGGATATGGTTCCATTTATCATGATTGAGAAGTGTTTTCTTATCTTTGTACGAAGGTAGTGGTGATGTAAAGAGACTTTCTGCCTCTCATGGGGGTCTTCTGCTAAAATGAGTCTCTAATTAATAATCAAGTATTATTTTCATGTGCTGAAATGTTATGACAGGAAACAGATATTACTAAAGGGTAACAAAATGAAAATTCTTGCTTTATCAGCAACATACAAGGTGTTACGTTTTAAACACTCACAATTTGACTCGTATGCGTTCCTAATTAACAGGAATTACAAAGTTCTGCTGAACTGAAACATTACTCTTTTATCTTCTACAAACACAAAGTTACATAAATGATTTCACTAATTTAGTCCTACCTTAAGGACAATATTGGTACACTGATGTGAAAAGTACAATTACATGTTTAAATATTTGTCAATTGAATAATCTTAAATACAAGTTTGGATGATAATTCAATCTTACATGCGTGCTAAGCATTGTCGAATATAATTGTAAAAACTTAATGAATTGCAACCCATCAAACTTGTCCAAGTCACTTTAAAAACTTATCGATAGTAAGATTTTTTGTGAAATGCATAATTTTGGGAATGCTTAGCCTTTTATAGAGTCTCGGATACAAAAAAAAATGGCAAAACAGGTTCAAGAGTCTTAAAAAAGTATTTTAGTAAGATATGCTAAAAATTCCAAAACCTACGGGCTGTTGGATTTGGATTTTGGACTCAAATGTCATTGTAGAATCAAGTGAATTGATTGAAAATAGATTATGTAATGATTCTAAATGAGCACTTACCCGACCAATGGAACTAAATCCTATTAATTAATCCCAATTCTTCTATTAATCCTACTTCTTCTATTGACCCTCGTATTTTGGCTAGAAATAATAAATAATGAAATGAACTCCATTTTATCAAATAATACTTGAAAATTAGTAGATTTGCCTTAGAGATCCAACCTATTGGTTGTAAATGGGTGTTCAAAAATATAATGCATTTATTTTTTGATTTCTCAAGGGGATCAATCAATTATATTCGATTTCAGTATTCATTTCCTTTCTGTATACTTAAAACGATGATATGTATGTGCATACAGATGATTGTATGTATGTAACTTTTAGATTTTAGATGAACCTTTTATTAGTGTCAATTTTACAATTTTACTTATTTCATTAATGACAATTCATATATTTCATTATTTTATTAATCAAAATTATATTTTATTTCCAGGACCACACTTTTCCTATTGTAGTTGGTTGCTAAGTTTAATCATGTAAGAACTTTCATATTTTGAAGAGGGCATTTTTTTTTTTTTCCGGGTCCAATTGTATGATGGGGACAAATTCGAACTTGTGACTTTGTAGGTAATGGGAGAGGTTGTATGATGTCACCTTTAATCTTGAATAGTGCATATATGTAGTCAACCACGGTTGTGCATCTCCATATCTATTTGGGCTTCTAGTGTTGTTTGGGTAGAACTTTCTTGTCCATATAAGATGAATTTATCTATTCATGATCTGGCCCAATGTCGGTAAATGGATAAATAAACAACATTGGCCCGATGTTCGTCTCTGACAGAGCCATCAAGATATAGGCAAGTGGTTTAGCAAAACCCTACTTCGTTCTCAATAATCCATTGCGGAGGAAAAACATAAGAAGAAAAGGCTTAGAGATGGCTAGTGGCAATTGGTCAAACCTATCACCAGATCTGTTCCATCAAATTGCGTTAAAACTAGTAGAAATAGAATTAATTAAAATTAATTAATTAATGAATAATGAATTCAAATTTCAAAAAAATTAATTAAAATTAGCTACAAAATTATTGAAAAAGCAAATATAGTATTAAACATCAACTAAATATGTAATCACATCTATCTCTCTCTTCATCTCTATCCTTATAATCTTATTTATGTCCAATTATTATTGTTATTATTATTTTAAAATAGAGCTGAATCTCTCTTGCTCAGAACTAGAGAAGAAGAAAAAACATTTTCTCTTCGTCTCGATTATAATATCATCATATTTAACGTAAACGAGCTGCACTAATAATAATGTTTTACCACAGCCAGTAGCGCCAAAGATTGTGGCACTGCAGCCAAAAGAATAGTCCAGGAATCAATGGGCTCACTTCTTTTGTCAAAAAAATGGCTAACATTGTTGTCGTCTTGGCCAAAGAATGCATCCAGCTAGCTCGTAACACTCACTGCGGCTACGTGGGGGAGAAAAATGAATTGATATTTGTAGACTAAAAAATATTTAGAATTTATAATTCACTCAATGAGTAACATTTGACAAATTCTTTTTAGTTCCATTATTAGTGAAAACTCTCTTGTTTGTTACTGATTTTTTTTTTTTTTTTTTTAATTTGTTCCCCAAAAAAAAAACAATAACTTATCCTTGTCACTTTACACCTCTCAAATTGTTGATTGTTGGCATTTTGTAGTTTCACCATCGATGCATCTTTAGAGAGAGGCAGAGAGAGAGGCAGAGAGCTAAGGGCTGTGAAACTTAAAAGAAGTCATGGGCCTCTTTATCTATTCGGCCCACTAATCGTCGGATTATTCTCTCACACATATAAGTATGTTAACTAATACCAATATACTACAGTATATATATGTTAAGTAACTAAACATTAATTACCAACAGATTATTTTATTTTTTTTTAATAATAGCATATGGTTAAAATGAGTTTATTATGACTCTTAAAATTATGTAATAGTTTTATTCATGAGAAAATTCAGAAATATTTATTATTTTTTTTGGTGTATATATATTGCGGCTTTTAAAACTGTAATTTTTACCCCCTTTTTTTTTTAATTACAAATTAATATAATTATAACTTACACAAGTATATAAAAATAAAATAAATTTAAAAACCCTGCTTAGCACCCGGCCTAAAAATGCTTAGGCCCCAACTATTCTCCCAAGTTGGCCCTCATTTCAAAGTCTAAATTCGTCTAACGTTTTTTAGAACATTGTGTTAAAAAGTTAGTATTATAATTGATGATATTATATGAATTGACACAATATCCTTGCTTAATCAATGTTACGTTGACAATTACATTATCATATCATCATCATTGAATTAAAACATTCACAATCATAAATAAAAATAAAATAAAAATATATACTTATTATTCGTGAATTTGTAAGATGGTAATCTTTTAGAGGCATTACACACACATATATATATATATATATATATTGATTCATGCTCTAAATAAAAGTTTTTTTTTAGATATATAATGATTTGTATGTCTTTATGATTGGGCTTGTTTGCAAAAGAAATAATAATTAACTAAAATTGGCGCAATTTCCGGCTATGGTAGAGCCGTAGAGCGAGTCGCAAAAGTTGAACAGAAAAGTGGTTTAGCAAAACCCTACTTCATTCTCTCACTCTGTTATTTTCAATAATCCATTGTTGACGGAAAAGATAAAGAACGAAAAGAGCTAGAGATGCCCAGTAATTGGTCAGACCAACCACCAGAGCAGCTGCTCCATCAGGTTGCGTCAAAACTCGTAGCAACAGATCGTGTCCAATTATGTACGGCATGGAAATTATGGTCAGGAGTATGCTCTTACTAACCCAACTATTTACCCTCTCAACCTCCATGGCTAATTGTAAACAATCGCCTGTTAGGGGTTCCCATCACCAATCAACAATCGCACGGGTTTTTAACCTAATAGCCAAGAATCATATAGATATGAGTCTTTATAGAATCTAACAAAAGTGATAAACGATGAAATAGGGCGCCCATTTTTTATCAAGTCATCCACAAGATTTACCACGGCATCATATTTTTTTATGCAAAGAAAGCTACTTAGCAAGCTCCTCACAACATTTGAGACTAAGTGCAAGTTTGATATTATGCGTTTGTCAAGTTTTCAACTCAATATTTGTTTTTGGTCCTTTTTGGTGCAAAAAAGTAGCAGTCTGAGCCCACCAAAATTTCATCCTTTAATTCTGTTGATCCAACTTTAATAATTTGTTAAAGTTGGTTCACCGCTGCCTTACCACTTATTTTATTTTATTTTAATTTATAGGTCTTATTTCTAATTATATCATATTAAAAAAAATTTATTCTCTTTATATTTATAATTTTTTTTCTTCTACATATAATTGTATTATCTTTTCAAGTTTAAATGTTATAATATTTTGATATGAATTTCAAAATGTTTCAAAACTCTTCTTACATAATATTTTTATACATTAAATATATTAAAAAATATAACGTATAAATTTATTTCATTTTAAGAGTTATATATATCATGTCAGTTGTAATTATTACAATTATTATCAAATAATAATTTACTTTAAGTTGATAGCCACCAAACAAGATTTAAAATTTTCAAACTCAGCTTCAGTTGCAACGTTTAATTTTAACTATTTCAGTTGCTTAAGTTTCTACCAAACGAATCATATTTTTTGTCTCATCATATTTTTTATGTAAGCAAAGCAACTTAACAAGCTCCTCACAACATTCGAGGCTAAGTCTCTGCTTTTTCTGCCTAATGATGGCTAATTCTTGGCTATACGTACGCATTATAATTTATAGCGTATAATTATTAGAAGACAAAAAAAATATTAGTAATTTTGTCATTTTACATGAACGCTAAAAATTGTTATGCTCTCTTTAATAATTTTAAGTGCGTAGGTGAACATCTTATACCGTTGGATCTGAAATGAAGGGCTACGATTATTTTGGCTAAGTAACCAATGTTGGTTATAAATTCAGCCCATATATATATATGTGTATTTATTTATTTATTTATAATTTTTTCTTCTCATGTGGTTTGTTATTCTGCATTAGTTAAACTCATAGTGAATTTATCTATAATCCAAAATAAGTGTAGATGCAAGATGTACCCTGACTTAAGCTATTTAGAAAATACCAGCTCTGAAACCCTGATTGTTGGTGTTACGTCGAAGATGAAGTATGTAATACCTCGTATATAATGATCCATGTTCACAATTGGATGAAATAGAACATATTCAATTTTTATTGTGTATGTTGATATACATTAGTGTGTCAAAATATGCGGTTAAAAATTATAAAAAAATTGTGGATGACCGATAGCAGGTGTAAATCAACATCTGATGATAAAAATTGTAGTTGTTGATTGTCATTCAACAGTGGCTGTAGATCTTTTTTCATATTATAATGAGAGGCGGAGCCAAACATTTTAAATTAGGTGGTATTAAATAATTTTAGCTATTTTAATTTTTTATAAAATATATTTGGAGGTATTATAATTTTTTTAGAGGGCTTATTATTACAATTTTTTACATATTTCATACTCTTTAGATATTGAAACGAATGAAATATATAATAATTACTATATCATGGAGTAGATTTTTCATTTTCTTTTTTCGGATAATGGGGACTGTCTTCTGAGATTGAAACCTTTCTATAGCTATAATAAAGTGGCTATGGATGACCGGCCAATTAAATATTTTGGTATTTTACTAAAATTTTCCTTCCGAGTTTCATACGGAGAGCCTCAAGAAAGTGCTGGTGGTAGTAAATATTAAGGCAGTCGTTCCAATCTGAGTTGCTGCAAGTTGGGGAAAACTTTCAATTTGACTCGGGAACAGAGAACTTGCAATCATGAAATATAAAAGTTTTGCTGAATAACTGAAACATTACTTGTTTTGTATACAAACACAAAGTTGGCATAAATTAGCTCCATTAAGTTAGTCCAACACTCCTACTACCTCAAGGACAATATTGATACACTGATGAGAAAAGTACAATCAACTAAATATATATATTACAGATCTTGCCTCGGCGGATAGCAAATCTATCAGCAAATAATTTGCTAGCGGCAGTCTTCTAAACAACTGGGTTTTCCTCATTTTGTCAATTGAATAGCCCTTTTGCAGCCTTGCCAAACATGTTATGCACCTGCGGATATTTATTTAATTATTTTCAAAAGTTTAAGATTAGCATTGGCTACAATTTTCAAGCGAAATTTAAGACGTTAGTTACCAATATCGATACCTGCTTGGATGATAACCCAATCTTCTCCAAATCATTCAGCTGCAACAATCCAAAGACGGGGGTATTTCAGCATTGTTATTAATTGCAAACACCTCATAGTTGTATAAACATACTCATTTTGTTCCGCAAAAAAAAATCTCATTTCCAATTTTTTTGTTCAACAATATTCTCAACTTACATAACAATTTCAATATCATGCCACTACTAAACTAACCACTCATTACTTTTGGAGATAATTTGCTAAGGAAAAAATATATTGAATATTTGTCAAATATTCAAATGGGATTCTTTTTGACATGGAGGAAGTACTAAATTTTATCTTACCGATTTTATTGGACTTGTTTCCCTTAGCTCAAGTATGTAGTCAGCCATTTTCTTCCCAATTCCCTAATAAAATATACAAGAAGCTCATCAGTCACAATAAATTTGATTTTTTTTCTTCTTCATATTATCTCTTAAAGGTACCTTCAACTCCAGCAGCTCCTCTCTAGCAAGTAAGAAACACATGCAGTCAAGTCAGCCATAAGACATAAGAATGAAGAGAGAACAACGAAAGATTAGAAGAACCAAAAGACCAGTACTTACTTGCTGGCAGTATTTAAAACCTCAAGATATTCTTGAACCAGAGAGCTCTGTAAATTAAATAAAATTAATTAGGAAAATGAGAACGCAATGCAATGCTAAGGACAAACAAGAAAATCATTAGTCAAGAACGTTTTCCGTACCTTCAAATTAGAACTTTGTGCGTTAAATTTTTCAAGCGGTGTGTCATTCTCTTGAAATTTGTCATTTGGGTAGTTAAGCACATACGGTGTTTTAGGAGTTTTCGGGTCAAAAAGAAGAAGACATATTTGGTCCTTGGATGACATATTTCCAATATCTATGTTGGAACAAATGGGAGACAGGACTTTTCTTAAGGAATTCCCAAGTGCTTCAATTTTTCCACTAATCGGTGATAATCCGGAACCAGCATGTATCTTGGTTGTGGTATTCTCCAATTTGTCCATTGGTTGTACTCCTAAGCAAATGAAAAATAAAAACCCTTTTAGAGAATGAATCAGTATACTTCTACAACCTTAAGAAGGAATTTTGAAGTGTTTAAAACAGATGAGCTCCCGTTATTGTTTAAAGCCAAAAAGTCTCATTATTGTCATCATATACTAGCACATACCAGGTGTACTAGTGTTTGATTCTAACACAATTATGTCGGAACGAGCTTCAAGCTCTGGTTTGCTATTCTCTTCTGCAATCAGATCTGAGCTCTGTAATATAAAATCCAATTAAAATATAAGAAAACAATAGCAATACTTAAGAAAGAAGGAACAAATTCTAAAATGAAGATATATATATATATATATATATATATATGCTTCCCTCGTTTGGCAACGACTGGTACTTATGCATGTGTAATTACATATTTCTATGCAGCATAACAATGCTAACACCAACAATATGAATGACAACAATTTCTAATGCTCACCTCCATAACAGGATCTACGAGACCTCCATCATGACGCAAATTGATGAGACGCACTGCCTTTGGTTTTGCAGAACTCCAAGACATATCTGGGTTCTTCATACAAATTGCAGAGCTAGGAGTTTTGCTGATAAAGGGAGAACCAAATGCCCCAAATTTCTGACCACTCTTTGACTTGCCCTTGGATTCAAGCCAAGACCGGAGCTTTGCCTCCATGTCAACTTTAACCTTTGGGGTCTCTTGTTTCTGAGCTGAAGGTACAAAGTTAGAGATGTGGCGTGATCTAGCAGCCAAGCTGACTGTATAAACAGATTCTTGATACTCTCCTGGATTCTGTAACCAAAATTTCCTCCATATTACATTTTAACTCAAGTAGCTCTCGGAAAAGCAACTAAGTCCCAATTCAACTAAAGTAAAAATGAAGAAAAAAGAAGCATATATAACTAGCTCAACTGAAAATCCTTACCAGACAAGCCACCATTAAAGCACGGCTTGTTCCTCCAAGAGAATCCTGCAATATTCGAGTCAGTTTGCTTTCTCTGTAAGGCACTCGAGATCTATTGTTATTTAGAGCATAAATAACATTTGACAAGGTGAATAGAGACTGATTGATCTTCGCACTCTCTTGGAGGCGAATACCTTCATTGCAAGTCCTTCTGTTATCTTCATTACCTGATTATATAAATAAGAAAATCAGACTTTGCAAAAGACTAATAGCCCCAAGATTCACAGATATAACGAAATTTGACCATTGTAAAAACACTGAAAGAGTGAGGAACCTGCTAAATCTATGAGATTCATCTTTCCCATAATAACAGTCCTTGACATATCATCACAAGGGGTAGAAACAGCAACCACAAGCACACCGTGGCTCCTGCTAGAAACATCGTTAAGACCTGTGTGTGCAACCTTTCGCCTCTGAATTGCACAAGAAAATGCTTCATGAAATTCAGGCATTGAATTGATAGTAACTCGAGCAAGTCCCTTAAGATGAATTTGTCCATCTTTGTCATCTAACACCGCGATTTCCTTTGCTTTTGGTTCCAACAGATCGTAACATCTATCCATATAGACTTCGTAGTAGGACATCTTAATGACACTCCGTGTACTCTGGCACATAGACAGAATGTTTGACATGGCCAGAGACATCAGGCCTGGTAGCTCATCGCCACCCTGCAATATCGTTTATCCTTAAGTAATTTCATTGCAACATCTACAGTTATGCCCAAATTATATAGGTAAAATTAAAAGGGAAAACCATAGTGAAAGAAAGCTAAAATTGACGAAATTTAATGTAATTAAATTGAGGGAAGCGTGTGAAGTATGCAGCACAAAAGTCAATTAATATGGTAAAATGACTTAAATGCTATAATTTTTGTGATATGGGACAGTATGGGCTCGTTTGGTACAGCTTATTTGAAAACAGATTATTGATTATTTAATCAGATTATTGAATAAGTGGTTAGTTCTGTTCGGTGTAGTTTTTTTAAAACATATTATTGAATAAGTTTCTGAAACTTAGTTTTTTAGAAGTGATTATTATGTGCTTTAGCACCTTGTACAATTTAAAAGCAATTTATTGAATAAGCTAAAACAAACAAAACTCTGAAGTGATTATAACTTTTAAAAAGTTATAATCACCTCTAAAAAGGGAACCAAACAGGCCACAGAGTTTGAGTTGTGCACTAAAAGTTTAATTTGTCTAATATAGGACATTTATATAATTATATTAAAAACTGAATGCCCAAATTATATAGGTAAAATTAAAAGGGAAAACCATAGTGAAAGAAAGCTAAAATTGACGAAATCTAATGTAATTAAATTGAGAGAAGCGTGTGAAGTACGCAGCCCAAAAGTCAATTAATATGGTAAAATGACTTAAATGCTATAATTTTTGTTATATGGGACAGTATGGGCTCGTTTGGTACAGCTTATTTGAAAACATATTATAGATTATTTAATAATCAAATTATTGAATAAGTGGTTAGTTCTGTTTGGTGTAGTTTTTTTAAAACATATTATTGAATAAGTTTCTGAAACTTAGTTTTTTAGAAGTGATTATTTTGTGCTTTAGCACCTTGTACAATTTAAAAGCAATTTATTGAATAAACTAAAACAAACAGAACTCTGAAGTTAAAAAGCTATAATCACTTCTAAAAAGGGAACCAAACATGCACTACATTTCCCAAAGAGTTTGAGTTGTGCACTAAAAGTTTAATTTGTCTAATATAGGACATTTATATAATTATATTAAAAACTGAATAACTTCCATGCGAAAGGCTTGATTTTTCTGATATAGGTTATTATACACTTAACAGAAACGATTACACACCTGCATTGTGTATGTTTTTCCACTGCCAGTAGCACCATAAGCGAAGACTGTGGCATTGCAGCCACAGAATAAT
The DNA here is from genome assembly GCA_032359685.1 of Pittosporum tobira. NCBI lineage: Eukaryota > Viridiplantae > Streptophyta > Magnoliopsida > Apiales > Pittosporaceae > Pittosporum > Pittosporum tobira. Next base: position 31,068 of record JAUMHB010035342.1, on the reverse strand, counting down.
CCAGGAATCAATGGGCTCACTTCTTTGTCAAAAATTTGGCTAACATTGTTGTCATCTTGGCCATAGAACGAATCCAGCTTGTAACACTCATTGCGACTACATAGAGGAAAACAAATAAATTAATACTTGAAGACTAACGAAAATCTGGAATTCATAAATTATTCTCTCGGTTCAACAAAATGTGGCACATTAATCAAAGAAAACATTATCCACAATTAGTAAAGACTCTAGTTTATGGCTGTGTCTCTATGATACCATTTACTGCTTCAGTGAAATTTGCTTCACTACAATTAGGCTTTCAATTCGACTTTAGTATTAAGATTGAGTCTTGGACAAGCGGACCAAATTTTAAGTTTTAAGAGCTGGAACAGAAACAATTAAAATGGCTTCTTTACTGAGATAATTTGAGCAAATGCCTACACCAAAAGATGTTATTGCCATGGGGGCATGTACAACTATATAGTACCATATAAAATAATACAATGTCTTCAATTAGTCAACCTTATGTTAGCAATTATATTTATCATTATCACTAAACTAAAATATTTATCATTTTAAATATAAAAATAAAAAAATATATATTTTTAATATTTGTGAACTTGTAAAATAATTTTCTTTTATGTGGAACGTATGAATGTATATGCATAAATTATACAGAAGTGCTTACCTGGTTTCTTGGTCTTTGAGATGAACAGTAACTTCTTCACTGGACTCGAATGGCGGAGAAACAATAGAGGCGCAGGGGACTGGACTGTTATTCTGTGGAGAAATTTCATAGGAGAGAAACGGTCGGACCCTTACGATGACTCGGACCTTAGAGATCGAACTGGGCTGTGTCTGTGAAAAGCCTGAAGGTTTTGCTGGTGTTGGAAATTTCTCTGATTGGGGTGTTTTCAGATAATTTGTTTCCGTTGCCATTGAAATGTGAATTGAGATGTCAAAGAGTTTTAGATGCTCGTAGATCAGCTGCGGGGCAAGTTTGATTTGGATCACGAGATGGGGTCACGGAGTTTCAGAGGAAGTGACCGTTTAATTCAAAGTTTCGAATTGCGCTTGTCCCGTTTGAATTGGAGGGCTCGCGTGACTCCACCTTAATTTAATAATTATATTATATTTAAATTTATTAATTATAAAAAATAAATATAAATTTCATATTATTATAATTAATAAATTTAAATATAATATAACTATTAAATTAAATTGTGATAACAGATTAGCCAAACAATATATTTTGACTCACCTCGCATCGAATTGTTTTTTGACCTACACCCGTCCGTACTTTTTGAGGTAAGGCTAAATAACCTCTGTCCTAAAAGATTTTTTTTTTCTTTAATTTGTGTAAAAAACTATTTACTATTTTTTTTGATAATTTTATGGATATAATAATATTGAAAATAGACAAATAGTGCAGTGTGCAATGATTTGCAAATGCACAAATGAGTTGAAGATTACCTTAATAATAAGGGTGAACGAAACAGCCTTAAATTTGTCAGTCATATTTAGCTTCTAAATGCTTGAAACGCTGTGAATTAATCATGTATTCTGGTCTTGTTTGTTATAATTTATTTGATCAATTTATGGAGTAGTTAATTTTTAAAAATAAAATATTTTAAGAGTATTTGTTTTAACTAATTTTAAATAATTTATAATTTAAGTAAAATAATATTTTCAGTTTATTTTTTTAAAAAAATGATTAATAAATATTTTCCCACAATGTACAATTTATTTAAATTATTAAATAAGCATTAATATGTTTTTCAATTAAGATGTGACTAATTGTGTCTTAATAATATTTGCTACTCGGGTAAACAAGAAGAAACTACTTGTTGTTCTATTGTGAAGGTTTTTCGTGGATGTTTTTCTTTTTTATTTGAACTATGAAAATTCTCTCGACCATTAAAATTTTAGAATGCAATGACAACTCATGACGGTCAAAGAAATTATGGAGAGTTTCTAATTCATGACCTCTTTATAAGAATCGAAAATGTAAATTTAGACTCTGTTTGATATAAGCATTAACCTATTTTTCAAAATTTTTTAGTGTCTATCAAGGAAAATTCAATGAATAAAATATATTTTTCAATCAACTGAAAATTCATGTCTTATTTTAGAAAAAAATCTGATGTAAGACAATTGATAAAATTGCTAAAAAAAAATTAAAAAAAATAGAAAGATAGAAAATGAGAGATTTTATTTATTTTCGCAGAAAATCAATCATACCTCAATATATTTTGAGGTCTCTCCGTAAAAAATCACTCGTATTCGCATACAAATAAAACCACAAGAGTTTACTCAATTCATAATAATAATCCACTCTCTAATAATGAGATATTATAATTTTTTAAATAGGAAAATCATGACTTAACAATCAAGTAAAATCATAATATAAAAGGAACTAAATCTCCTAATAATACTCTATTATCCATTGTTCTAAAAATCATTCTGGGCGTCTGAGTATTGGGCCAAGTATCCCTGAGCGGAGCTCTAACGAGTTGATTAATTTTCGAATAATCGCCGAGTATATCGAGTATGATAGCGATTAACACCGAGTATTCGCTCTATACGCTAGGCTCTCCCTCTACCGAGTAGGTCCGCCTAGTTAGTTTTAGAACACTGCTATTATCTTAAATAAAATTTCTAGAACAATCACTTACTTAATATAAATAAAATTCTTAACAAAATATAATAATTTATCTCTAAATAATATCATACAATATTGAATAATAATAAATTATTTTCCATTTGTATCATTCTCCTCGCCATTAAAAAAAACTCGTCCACGAGTTTTATAATAATTCAGAATTAGAAACCATGATTAGAGAATTGTCATCCAACAAAAGAAGTATTCCAATCATATCGAAACATGTTTTCTCAGTCTAATCGCCACTAGTTTTATCTTTTGGTCATCGGTCAGGTCCTTAATATCAAAGATCATCTTCACCATATGCAACCAGTCAATAAACTCATTAGGATGAGTCTTACCCTCAAATTCAAGAATCTCAATCTTCATTCCCATATTATGAAAAGAAGACTGTCCTCTAGGTCAAAATCTCTGATTTTATCAACAGTTCAGAACCCTGAACAGATTCACGTCTTCCTCTTCGTCATCAGTTAGGATCTCAGATTCGCCTCATTTGTCATATAAACATCTAATCTTGCCTAAGCAAGTTGTCATTCCAACACCTGGATTTGCATTTTCTGTTCTTCAATTTCTACGTCTCATAGGTTTCTTTAACGCGGTTGTTCATCGTCTTCAGGAACGACTCTACGTCCCCTACCACCACGGCCCTGTCATCCACGACCACCACAATTCTATTTAGCCATCGATCAACAACAACCTAGACTAACAGACGTTAGGGCAGAGTGGAAGGAACTCGGCCCCCCGTGCACAAGATCTTGAGTTCGAATCTTGTGCACGGTAAAAGATGATGTTGGGAGAGCTCCCCTCTTATGGGTTTGACAGATGCTCGATTCCGGATTAGTCGGATCCCAAGTGGGTTACCGGACACCGGGAGAGGAACCAAAAAAAAAAAGATCAACAACAACCTAGAGTTCTGATACCAACTGATGTAAGATAATTGATAGAATTGATGAAAAAAAATAGAAAGATAGAAAATGATAGATTTTGCTTATTATCGCAGAAAATCAATCATACCGCAGTATGTTTTGAGATCTCTCTGTAAAGATCGCTCGTGTCCGCGAACAAATAAAACCACAAGGCTTTACTCAATTCATAATAATAATTCACTCTATAAGAATAAGGTATTATAGTTATTTAAATAGGAAAACCATGAATTAAAGACCAAGTAAAATCCTAATTTAAAATGAACTAAATTTCATAATAATACTCTATTATTTTAAATAAAACTTCTAGAACAATTATTTACTTGATATAAATAAAATACTTAACAAAATATAATAATTTATCTCTACATAATATCATACAATATTTAATAATAATAAATTGCTTTCGATCTGCATTAAAAACTTATAAATTTAAATGCATAAATTATTTTCTGAAAAGTGGTTCTAGTGTCTTATGTTTCTTTCATTCCTCTTCACACTTTCTTTTAACTCTCTTATCATCTTTTTATTTAATTTTATTTGTAAATTAAATATATTTACTTTTATTTTCATAATGTATGAATAATTTAGGAGTATTAAATTATATGTACCCCTATATTTTCTTAATTTTAAATTTTTATTCTTACAAATCTTAACAATAACTTTATTAAATTTATCTCTACAAAATGTGAATATTTTTATTACTAAACCATAATATTATATTAAGTTTTCACTTACAAAAATTTAGTTCTACCTCATTATAAAAATCAAAATATATTTTATATAAATTTATAATTACATAATTGTTAAATTTATTTTGAACATGAAATATATAAAAATATTTTTAACTTTATTTTCAGTTTGATCACCCATCATGAAAATAAAAAGATATTATTCTGAAAACATTTTCTCAAAAATATTTTACTAAATTTTAAATTTTCTTTTTCTTTGATAAAACGGAGCAAGAAGCTAGGCGAGAGAACCAAAATCTATAAAGTGAGGTGAAAACATATAAAGAGCAGTAAATGTTAGGGATGTATTAGCAAAATTCGCGGGACTTTACCTTCCTCAGGCAATTAGTAGGGTTTTAGACAACAAATTGTTCTTTCCGAATAACAGAAAGCGAAGAGAAAAATACTGAATTGAAGATGGACAAGAACATGCTTGGTTGGTGATCTGGACTCTCTTCCCGAAGAAGATAAGTTCAAAATGGCATCCATGATCGACCAGCTTCAGATCCGCGACAGTTTCTCTATTTCCCATTATTAAGCTCTAGTCGCTTGTATTTACTAAAAAGAGCTCTAATGACTGATGGGATTTACATTACAACCCTGATGCATATGGCAAACGATCAAGCAAGCCCCTTTTTTTCCCGTATTTTATATGCGTACATTTCTGATTAAACCCAAATTGACCTTTCATTTGCTCTTTTATTATTGATATTAGTATTTCAATGGAACGTGAAGCAGAAATGGGTTTTCTAATTATATGATTGTCATGATAAAGTCAAGAAAATTGTATATAGTTAAACTATATTTGATAAAAATGGTACCCTTTTTGTGGAACAATAAATTTTGAGATATGCGGCTCATTTTGTGGAACGGATGGAGTGGTAGATCTGATGAATTCCCAACCTGTCCCAAAATTGAGTATATAACTCTCCTAGTTCTTCAATAGTAGGAGTGCACTGTCAAAATCAATGCTCCGTATACCATTATAGTGTATAATTAAGTTCTTGGATAGTAGTAATCCATATTGTGTGGGATTTAAGATGATTAAATATATATCCACAATAACTTTAGAACCTATGACATGTTAAAAACAGCATAAATATTTTAATGTAATTATCCTCTGTTTTCTTGTTGGTCATCTGGCTTGTTTTTTTTCTTTTTTTCTTTTTTTAAACTTAGTGGCTGCCTCAGAAAGTTACTCTTTAAGGGCTCATTAAGTGTTGGAGCACTACCACATCGTTCGTGCGTACACCAGTGAATGAAATTTGATTAGTTGTGAGGTTGTATGTCTCAATTGATGTCTATTAAACACAATAGATTACTCTCCTGCTTTGTGATATTTGGCCCTGAAGACCATTTATAAATTTTTTACAGTTAAGTTTGGACCCAAGTGTGGGGATTCAAATTTCAAACCAATAACCTTTAGGTTAGGCTTTTGCTATTTTTCCCACCCGTGTCATTCACTTTGTGGTACATTTGCTTTTTCTATTTATTGTTTACGAGATAACACATGATGCACTTCATTTATGATCCAAAATTTTCATTGCCACATCATTCTTGCGGGAGTTCACTTTGCAAAAATTTCTTCGTAAAACGTTTGCCAGATATTTTCTCTACCAACTACTTATTAACTTAGTCAGAGAACATCGCCAAACTTACATTCTTATAAGATAGTCAGAAATCTAATGAATATATAGTCATGGTTCAGCTTTCACAATCTAGTAAGTGCATGTATAACTGTTATAAATCTGGCATTGAAAGTTATGGTGAAATTTAAACAATATGAGTCATTATTCTGATGTCAAATGAATATCTCTGTAATATGAAATTGTACTGGTTATTCTGTCTGCCCTGGGCCCATATCGTTTGATATTTTTGTTCCTAGTCGCTGTAACTTGATCATTTTTCTTTGGTTGTACAAGTTTATGTGTGTTTTATGATTGAAATATATGTGTGGACTGTGGAAACAATGAAACTTTAGTATTTTGTATGTGTCGATTTTTGAATTTTATATATGGATTTGAGAAAATGGCAGACCTGCTAGTAGGATTTTATTGGTTTCCTGACAGTATCAGCATGCAATTTTTGTCTCTTAAAACTTGCAGTTTGAGGATGTATAACTCGCTGGTGGAAAGATGTTTCACTGACTGTGTTGATACGTTCCGGCGCAAATCCCTTGATAAACAAGAGGAGACATGTGTACGCCGGTGTGCCGAGAAGTTCTTGAAGCACTCGATGCGTGTTGGCATGAGATTTGCTGAGCTCAACCAAGGTGCGCCTACCCAAGATTCCTAAATCACATTTTGGCAGCGAACTTCTGTAACAGATGAGGTAGTAGCATGGACAAGTGATCTTTGTTAACTTCGGAATTCTACCGTCTTTATTATATGCTTTGTCCAGAGGCACGGAATTTTGCGTATGACACATGTAATAAATTTGATTATATGGTAACCCTTTTTTTATTTTATTTTTATTTTTTATGTATCTGATCAAGGAAATGAATGAATGAATGAATTAAATTTCTGTTCGTTACTTGTATTGTTATTTGTCTTTAATTTCCAGTAGTGGAAAGATATTAAAAGATAAGACTTGTTGAGTTGTTGGTGATATCTTGGATTACAATTTTGTCTGGAATTTGATTCATTTATGCGACTTTGGCGATAATACTTCATCTGTCCAATTTTACATGTATTTGTTTGATTTTTTTTGGTTAAATTGATCATTTTAGAATAAATGTATGTCATTATTTAATTTAAAAATTATGAATTTATTATTAACTCCATATTTTGTGTTTATAATAATTTGAATATAAATCTATAATTATTAAATTTAAAAATAATCAATTTGATATGATCAAATTATGACATTTAAAATTGGAAAAAAAGAATATTATTTTTTCTAGTATAGATTTTAATGTATACTTATTCTATTTTAAAAAACAATGAGTAAAATATGAAAATCATACAAATTAAAAAAATAATTTCTTAGGACAAAATATATATTTTTGACAAAATTAATTTTATAAGTATATTTTATAATGATAGAGAGAGAGAAAAAGAGAATTTTGATATAATATAAAATGAGAATATAAGAGTAATTACAAACTAAAAATGATAAATTAAATTATTATTTTTAAGACAATAAAAAAAATACATAGACTCATTCTTTTTAAAACAGATAGATTATAAAGATAATATGTATGTAGTCATAAAATAATGACACAATTTGAAATATATTGCCCCACGTAATTTGGAATATGTTGTCAATACAAGATTATATTTCAGTACGAACAATATTCTTTTATTAAGAAAATGTTATGTATCAAATAAGTATATTTTAATATTAAGAAAAAATATTAATGTCTTGCATGCATCATATAGTTTTCGTGATATTTCAATCACTTATTTAAAAAACCCTGGCAGATTTATGTTCGCCGTTGATACCTTCTGATCTGACGTCAGTCACGGCGAACATCAGTTATCTATCTCTCTCACGTTTTAAGTAGTAAATAAACTTTTTAAGGGTCCGTTTGTTACAGGAAAATTACTTTTCAGAAAACGTTTTTAAAATTTTTTAGTATTTGGTATATCAGAAAAAATGCAATTAACAGAAAATTATTTTTTAGTTAATGAAAAATTTATTTGTTATTTCAAGAAAACGACTTACGAATTTAAATTTGTAAGTCATTTTTCGAAAAATAATCATTGTTTTTTTTCGTTATTCTTCGTAACACTTTTATTTAATCACTATTATCATCTTTTTATTTATTTTATTTTTTAAGTAAGTACATTTATTTTTATTTTCATAATATATGCATAATTAGTATTTTTGTATTGAATTATATATACACATATATTTTCTAAATTTTAAATTTTTTTATTCTTAAAAATCTTCAAAATTACTATGTTATTAAAAATTTTCCTATAAAGAATAAACATTTTTATTGTTAGATAATAAGTTAAGTTTTTATATACATACAAATAAATACAAACTTTCATTGTAAGAACTTAATTTATCTTATTTAAAAAATTAAATTATACTTATATTAATTTATAATAATATAATTATTAAATTTATTTTGAAAACTAAATATAAAAATAATTTTTCAGTCTCATTTTCAGTTTGACTACCAAATATTAAAAAAAAATTATTTTATCAAAAAATATTTTTTAAAACAAATTTTTCTTGAGCCTTATACGAGTTTCTCTATTTAAGATGATCCGACGGTAGAGAATTACCCGGGAAGTATTCACGGAGGCAAAACCCGTTCGAGACATTTAAAGGATAGCCAACCGACCAGAGTGCCGTTTGAGGTTCAAACTTTTATTCCCTAACGGTAACGTGAAGCGTCAATAGTCGTTAAGATATCTAGCTAGTTATAGGAAGCTCGATAATTAACGGCGCGAAACGGAGACGTCGGTGGCCTTGTATTCGTTACATACGAACTTTTGTATTATCTCTCTCTCAACGGGCAAGGTTTCTCTCCAACCAAATCGATGACCTTGACTTTGATTCCCGCTACTTATCTGCTATTAAAGGTAGTTTAATTTCACGTAAACTTTCTAAAAATTGTATTTTTAACGACTTAATTTCTTGACATCATTCAGTTGTGTTTTTCTTGATTTTTTTAACTCGATTCGTCAAATTTAATATTGTATTTTTGTGTTTTTATTGAATTTTGTGTATGTATTATATGTAATTTGGGCTTTACTAATCTTAATTTTAAGATCTGATATAGTTGTTATTTGTGTAATTGGTAATGGGGAATTAGAAGCTTTGGCTGTAATTAGGGTTTACGTAATTTCTGCCTCCTAAGTTGAAGCTAGTGTAATTAGGGTTTAGTTTGTTTGTTGTGTTGAAATCTGAATTTTTATTTTACGGATTGTGGATTTCGAGTAGAGTGTTGGATTTGGAGTTTATTGTTAGAAGGAAATGGAAGAGCTAAAATTAGAAGTGTGTCTGGAGAACAAGCAAGCTGTGGCTACATCAAGCTCTTCGGTTTCTGAGAATAGTGCAGGTGCTGGTCTAAAATCACCTGGGATTTGCAGCCCCACTGCTAACTCGCTGGCTCAGCGGTAGTATTCTGGGACTTCTAAATTCCGTTCTTCATTGTTGTAGATACTCTCTCCATTCCAGAAAAAGGGATTGTTTTTGAATTTTAAGGCTCAATTTGCGAAATTCTAAAATTATAAGTTGATGATATTTTATATGATTGAAAACAACAAATATCTAAATCAGTAAAGCATTTTAGATACTTTACACGATTCAAATTGTGTTGATTATAATTTGATGAATTCATGTAAATTTGAAACTTAGGATTCTATGGTTTGACTTTTGGATTTTGAAAACAACAGAACGGAGGGAGTATTTTTCTTCGTTTGTTTTACCTAAACTGCACAAGTGCACTTATTAGCAGTCTAAGTCACAAGCATTAAATAATGTGAAATTCTCCTTGTAGGAGGACTAGTGGACCTATTCGGCGAGCAAAGGGGGGATGGACTCCGGAGGAGGTAAGCAGTTTCTTTGACATCAAAATTTATCCATGTCACATTTTTTATGGAAGCTTACTCTTCCTTTGTCCTTTCTGATAGAACAAAAGAATGGGGGTTTAATTACAAAGTCTGGGAAATAAGAGCTTTTGTTTCTTTTACCAAAAGTTTGGATTCTACCAGGAATGTGTGCTGTATGCTAGCGGAGTCTAGGCCATCGGGAGTCACATTATCATCATTTAGACTGTATATTGGTTGCCTGTTTAGATTCACAGTTCTTTATTTTCGTAAAGCATGTTTTGGTATAAGTAGTCTTCTGAATTTACCACAGGATAATACATTGAAGAGAGCTGTTACAAAGTTCAAGGGGAAGTGCTGGAAAAAAATAGGTCAGTCTGTTTCCTTTCGGTGCCTCTGATGTCTGTTTTTATTCTTGAAGGTACATTGCAGTTGATGCGTGTTAGTGGTCTCTAAATGTTCTAGATATGCAAGTGTAACTGATCTACTGTGTCTTTGTTGTGCTTCTACAGTTATACCTTTATGTGAACCAACACTTTCTCTTGGAGGATATTCTTTGAAAAAGGCTACTGGCATTTGACTTGCTTTAATTTTGATATTTTAGGGAAAGAGTGATTTCTTTATCGTATACGTATCACATAATAACATGATCCTGACCTATTTTGCAAAATTTAGCTACAATTTGACATTTCACTGGAAAAATGTTGTAGGATCTTTAGCTATATTCCTTTATGTTTTCTAATTTAAAAATATTCCAATATCTCTATGATAATTACTTTTTAATCTAATTATTCTATTTATTGATGCTCCATGGGATGTTTGATGTATGCAGCTGAATTCTTTCCAGATAGATCAGAGGTACAGTGTCTGCATCGATGGCAAAAGGTTCTCAATCCCGAACTTATTAAAGGACCTTGGACTCACGAGGTTGGCACCTAGTTCCCTAGCCTCTTTTGACATCTGTTGTCAATTATATTAAAATATTACTTTAACAAGCCTTCATGCTTGAGGCATTTAATTTAATTTTTTTGTCCTTTTTTTTTTTGGCTTAATAGGAGGATGAGAAAATCACTGAACTGGTAGCCAAATATGGGCCTACAAAATGGTCTGTCATCGCGAAATCTTTGCCTGGTCGCATAGGGAAACAATGCCGTGAGAGGTATTTCACAATTGAAATTGTTTGCATTAAATAAATACAACTTGTAAGTGATGTTTATTTGTTTATATAATACTCATTTTTCATGTTCTGGCTATGGGGGATAACAGTTGAATGTTGTTTTCAGGTGGTACAATCATCTAAATCCAGATATAAAAAGAGATGGCTGGACTTTGGAGGAAGAATTAGCCCTCATGAACGCCCATCGATTAAATGGCAACAAATGGGCTGAAATAGCTAAGGTTCTTCCTGGAAGGTAATCAATTGTTCATGTACAACTATGTTCTTGCACATGAAATACATGCAGGATCATCATTAGAACCATCATACTTGCCGACCATCGATGAAGCAATTGGATTAGCCAACCAAAATTAGCTTCAATCATTATGTATTGAACCAAAGCAAAGGCATCAGTAATGGTCGGACAATAGTGAACAGTCATAGCAAACCCCGTAGCCATTTGTACTAAAAAACAAGTAAGCGTAATGCCTCCTAGACAATAGAATATGTGGACATGAGGAGGAACGTATTTACTAGTTATATCATCCGCAATCGCCTGAATCTCAAGACGCTCTTCAAATCATGTACAACTATGTTGTTCTGGATTAGTGTTATAGTCCTTGGGGCCTGTGATGATGCTGTAGTGGCAACATCATTTATCAGTTTTAATTCTTGGCAAACCTTGTGCACAAACGAGAAAGAACATGTCACAGTTATGTAAATGTTTATTATATCTTTAAATTTAAAAAGTCAATAGAATAATTTTGCTCATAACTGAATTTTGGATTTGCAGGACCGATAATTCAATTAAGAATCACTGGAATAGCTCGTTAAAGAAGAAGTTAGAGTTCTATTTAGCTACTGGAAACCTTCCGCCAGCTGCAAAGAATGGTGGTATTCAAACTAGTGCAAAAAACTTCACCAAATCAGGGTCAACTGGAAGATTACTTGTTGGTCCAAATAAAGGGTCAGAGTCAACTGCCCAAACTTCATCGCAAACTACAGACTTATCCAAAATAGAAGATGATGTCAGGGACCAATCAGAGTCAACTGGCCCGTTAGAGTCCTTGGCCCCACTTCGTGATAGGAGTGATTCGTCAAATCTAGGAATTAACAATGTGAATCTAAATGTAGCAATGGAAGTTGAGAGCTTTAGGACCAATAAGGATGGTTACCAGGACAATGCAACTTCGTCACATTTTGAAAGTCCAACATGTGGTACCTTGTGCTATCGACCACCACTATTAGAATATTATCTTCCTCCTGATTTGGATCTTTTAAGTATGATCCAGATGCGATTTGAACCTGATGATAGTGCAACTGGGTCACCTCTAAATTTCTTCACTCCACCTTCTGTGAAGAGCAGCAGTTTGTATGGGCAGACTCCAGAATCTATTCTGAAAATGGCTGCCAAGAGCTTTCTGAGTACTCCTTCCATAATCCGTAAAAGGAAAGCTGAAGCTGTGGAGAAGTCTCGTGTTTCTGATAAACTGGGGGAAAGTAAGAGTTGTTTGGAAAATTCTGGATCAAATGACGGGAATTTGTGCGTATCTCCACCATATCGGTTAAGATCCAAAAGGACCTCTATTATTAAGTCCGTGGAAAAGCAGCTTGAGTTCACATCCGACAAGGAGAAGTGTGACAGTAATGCAAAACAACCTCTGGAATTGATATTGAAAGAAAACCCTCCTGTTAATGAAGATTGTTCTCATGCATCAAACATGGGTGTGACCTAGAGCTAAACTGTACGTGCCTCTTTGAGTTGCAACATTCCCTATGCTAATCTATTTGCATGGCATATTAATATTTGTTTGGTCAAATTATTTTATAAATTTTTGACGAGTAATTTATTTATTTTCCCATTGCAGTTCCTGCTATTTCTTTATGATGAAGCTAGTAAGAGTGGAGACATGGATAATTTCATATGCTTATAAAGTGATTGCTCTAACTGTGGCAACAATTACCCTGGGAAAGGTAGCCCTAAATTTTGTGGACGTGGGCAAAGTCATGGAAATTAAATCAGATGGTCAAGATCTCTCACTTAAATGCCTAGAATCGGTGATCTAACTTGTCACAACCTTGTCATCAGGTAGATGCCCAGAATATAGCATCACGTTAATTTTTTAGCTGAATTAGGATCCATAGTATTCAGGTATGGTTAGGATAAAATCATAGCTAAATAAAGATTCAAGAAAGAGAAGAGGCCCCTCTAAGGGATGAGAATGAATAAATTTTCTATATCTAGGGAACATATTCTTTCTTTTTACCAAGAAAATACATTTTTTTCGTAAATTTCTATATTACTGGTTCTGTATTTGTACTTGAACTTTGAATTTATTGGCAGCTAATGGAATGATAGTTACTTATTTATGGTGCTCTAACCAAAAGTTCTTAGCATTGATCGGTTGTCTCGCTTGCACTCTTCTTGTTCAACCTTTACCAGTTTTGAGGGGGTGGTTTACTTGATTGTATTATTAGCGTAATAGTTGTTCTACAAAAAGAGTCGCACCCTGCAGAAAGCAAAAAAAGATTGTTTCACAAATTGTGTCCTATCTATAATGATATATGAATGTTATAAACTGTGAAGGATGCGAAAGGACACTACAGTGTGTGTGAGTTCCTAAAAATGGAAGGAAAAAAACGAAAGAAAGTACTACACTTCCCATGATTTTGAGTTTTAAGAATAAAAAAAAGAAGTGAATGTGATTATTTTAAACCATTGAATTTTGCTCCTCAAACTTTTTTCTTAATACTCCTCTTACCCTTGATACAATTATAACAAAAATATAATAACGTTCATATTATTTTTTCTCTCCTAAATTCACAAACACAAACGAAAAAAGAATAATAAAAAAAAGAGAATACAATATTACTCCTCTCTTCCTGTATGAAATCAATTTCCATACAAGTATTTTTACATTTTCTGACAATATATATTTCTACGCTTGGAAAACAATTGCAGAGATAATAAAATCTCACACTAAAAAAGAAACGGAAGGTAAGGAATTATTTTAATCCTGCACCTTCTAGACTATTATTCTTCTGCGACTATAAATGATAATAAGAAATAAAACCACTAGTTAAGATATCAATCATGTGGCCTCACAATTAAAAGAATGGTCTATGATTGTAGTCCTGCAGTCTGGAACTACTCTTGGCCTCTTGGGATTAAAATTTATTTAATGTAATGAAAAAATTACAAATTAATTATTCCAGTAACATTAACCATTCGATCATTGGTGTTGTAAATAAAACATGTATCCTTCCCAAGGATTAAACAATGAAAGTAAATGAAAATGTAGAAGTAATTCCTTAAACCACACCTCAAAACTGCACAATGACCAATTTGACCTTAATTTACATATCCATTTTGCGACCAACAAAAGGTACCATCTTCTCATAAACAATACAAGAAAGCTGTACATCCAACTTATGCCGCCTGGGAAGATCGGGAAAGTAAAAAATTTAAGCTGTCCAGAACTAGTTTGAACACGAGGTGTTGCCATTTAAGTTTCCAAGGGCAATATCGCAAATACCTGCCGAAAAATATGTTAAAAACATTAAATATAGAAACAATACTATATAAAAAAAACTGTGACAATGACTTCGTCTCTCTTGAAGACATCAAGTCAAAAAAAAGTTTCGCGATACATTTTTATCCCATTTTTACCGTTAAATGTAATGTAATGATTACTTGTTTTTTTTTAAATAAATAATTTCATATTAAGCGGCGAAAGGCAGGCAAACCCTATGTACACGGCTATAAAAGCATAGAAAAATTAAAAGGTACACTTTTGTCCCCATAAAACAGAAAACACCCAATACAAATTCCCTCCATAAGCAACCACCCTAGGATCTTAAAGAAAATTCTCCAAAAAAATCTACAAAATGAAAAATAGAGGGATTGAAGCTGAACAAGAAGTTTTTCAAAGCCTTCGAAATACCATTTGTTCCTCTCCTTCCAAATAGTCAACTAAGCCACTACGTTTTCTTCAATCCTTTCTTACCCTCACTTCCTTCCAAGCTAACAATGCCTGCCAAATACTGTTTGTTCCTCTCCTTCCAACAGCACCAAGTTACGACGTTTTCTCTATTCCTTTCTCACCCTCACTCTCTTCCAAGCTAATGTCTCCCCCATTGATCTTGACATTTCACAGGAAATGCCACAAAAAGAAAACGTTATAGACCATAAACTTCTTGCTGCCTCACAATGTAGGAGCAGATGATCAACAATCTCTTATTCACAACACATAATATACCTATTTGCTAAATGATACCTCTTTTGTAGGTTGTTGTGAATAAAAGATGCCCCCAAAGCTGCCATCGAATAGAAGAAAGCCATCTTCGAAGGCGCTCCCACCCTCCAAATGGCCTGCTAAGGCATAAATCTATCTGTTCCCCCTTAAAGTATGTCTATAACCCTTAAAGTACCTTAAAGGCTACAGGTATCCTTTAAGAGGATACCCAACATAAAAGGATATGATCCAAAACAACTTCAGCCAAACACGATTGAGATACATCTGAAAATAACCCTTCCCAATTCCCTGAACTAGAAATCTATCAATTTGAGACGTCAAATCTAAATTACCACCCCTGGTCCAACTAAAAAGCCCACAATCCAACAGCATATCCACCAGACTCAACTATCCAATAAAATCATTAAACTCACGCATAGCTGAAGAAGCTCTAATACAATTTTTCCTTTCTGACGGAAAACGCACCACATTAAAATTCCCAGCAATGCATCTAGGAACCTCCCATAGAGACACCACACCTGCCAATTCTTCCAACAATTTGTCAGGATTCAAGGTAATCCTGAGCTCAATTGTTTTTGATTTTAATGGTGAAATAGTTGAAAATTAGGTTTAGAAGCAATGAGAGAGATACGGACCGTAATTTTGGGACAGATATGATGATTGGGGGAATGAACCTAGACAATTTAGAGAGGAAAATAGACAGCTAAGATTAACAGAAATTAGTTATAGAGAGAGAAACTAGAGAGAAGGCAGAGAGAGATAGGACTAAGGCTCAAAATGAGTTCTCAGTATTTTCACATTAACATTCAACATCTTTCTTACACTAGGATAGCCATAGTATTTATAGGCTGCTACACCAAGCACTAATACTTACAGAAATATACAACTCACATTTCTGATTATTATCACAAGGTAAAACAATTACAAACAATTAAAAACGCAGAAACAATTATTCTTATCTAATTATTTTGGCGTTCCTAACAATACTCCCTCCATCAAAACTTCCATGTCCTCATGGAAGCACAAAGTTTGGAAAGTTAACTTCTCATAAATTTTCATCTTCCCATGTAACATCATCAAGACTGCAATTCTTCCATTGAATAAGATGTTGGTAGATCACCCATTTACCCTTGTAAATTTTCCTCTATTTAACTTATCTCAGTGGTCCCATATTAAAACTTCCATCGGTAGAGAGTGCAGGAAGATGTAACTGTACCTTATTTGCCCCAACATGCTTTTTAAGTTGAGACACATGGAATACAGGATGTACCCCGGAAGTCTCAGGTAATCTCAACTTATAAGCAACACTACCCATCTTCTCCAAAATCTCATGAGGCCCATAAAATTTTCTGGACAACTTGAGATTCTTTCTCAGTGCTACAGAAATTTGTCTGTAGGACTGCAGTTTCAGATACACCCAATCTCCAACTTCAAATGTGCTTTCTGTTCTATTCCTGTCAACAAATTGCCTCATTCTCAACTAAGCTTTCTCTAGATTTTCCTCAAGGACATCCATTTGCAACTTTCTTTCTTTAAGCATCTCTTCCACAGAAGCTATATTAGTTTGCCCACTATTATCAATGCATAAATGCACAAGATCCATCCCATACAGGGCCCTGTAAGAGTCATTTGTAGTGAAGTGTGGTAACAGGTGTTAAACCACCATTCAGCCATAGGTAACCAAGCACTCCACTATATAGGTACCACACTGCACATCTCAAATATTGCTCCAAGAACTGGTTCACTCTTTCAGTACTGCTGTCAGACTGAGGATGATATGAGATACTTGTATGCAACCTTGTACCTACTAGCTTGAATAAAGCTTGCCAGAAATCACAGATAAAAATAGGGTCTCTATCACTCACAATAGTCTGTGGTATCCCATGTAACTTGAAGATATTTTCAAAGAATAGGGTAGCTAATCCTTTAGCTAAAATATGATGCACTAGGGCTAAGAAATGAACATATCTAGTAAATATGTCTGTAATTATCCAAATTACTTCATTTCCTTTTGAATTTGGTAACCCTGTAATGAAGTCCATAGATATCACTCCAAGGCTTATTAGGAATGTCCAAGGGTTGAAGTAAACCTGGGTATTTCAGATGTTCAATTTTTGAAGTTAAGCAATACTGACATTCTGAGATCCATTTAGACAAATCCGTTCTCATGCTCGGTCAATAAAAGTATTGTTCCATCCTTTTCCAAGTAGCTCTCAATCCAGAATGTCAATCCACACCTTTAGAATGAAGTTCTTCAAACAAGTGTTGTCTCAAATCTCCTCCACTACCAACATACCACTTTCCCTTAAACATGAGTAGGCCCTGTTGTAGTTCAAACAGGTTAGGTCCCATTCTTAAAATAGCAGCTTCTGTAATCATTGATGAAGCCAGCATATCACCTTTAATGGTGATATAGAAGAAGAAAATAGCAGAAACAATTATTCTTATCTATTATTTTGGCGTTCCTGAGACAATTCCCAGCTATCTGCATCATCGACTGGAACGGAATGTACACACTCAACAAATACAATAACTCCCCGGACTCCACTATCTTCAATAGGCACAAAATAGAGAAAGCACCTTTTATACTTGCACAACGCGACTATCCCACATCAAAATCCCAACCCCTCTGCTCCTATAGCATCAAGACTAACCCATCCGCGTCATCGAATAACCTAAAGAGAGCGCACCACCTCCTCCGACATCTCCTCCATTTTAGTCTCCTGTAAACACACAAACCATTGGGAACAAAGTTGAAATTAAATTTTTCACTAAGGACCTCCTTGAAGGATCACAATGCCTCTCACATTCTAAGATTATTTTTAATCTCATTTGGAAACTCCAGATTTTCTGGATACCCCTTTCTGTCCTCTGTTTCCCTCTGTGCTCTCTCTTTTTTCCATCATAATTAATTGAATTCTCCAATTTTTTCAATTCCATATCCAATTTACTCCTTCCTCGACTCCCTACTTCCTTGCATTGACCGGTCCCGGATCGCCATCTGTTTTCCACTTCCATGAACAGTTGTAATGCTTTATCTTCATTGTCCAGATAACGGCACCCCCAAGAAAGTGGTAAAACACCCAATTGTCTCTTTAATCCACTTAGACAAATTTCTAGCTTCCATGCTATTGTCATCAGAAACACTAGAAATAGCACCACTGCTGGACGTCCTCTGAGTCAACAGAGGAGAGACAGCCTCTGACTCCTCCTTTAACTCTTCTGCCACTGGAAACTCAACGGCTAAAGTGTCCGTCAACACAATCTCCCTAGCCTCTTGTGCTACTGATTGTAAAAACACAGCTTCTTCTGCTTCTTACACAAATTCACATATAGCTAGCGACTTGCAGTCCGCCCCGCCTACACCAGTCTCATCCCCCAACAATTTGCGAGCTACCTGATTATTCTCTTCAAACACAATACGAGCCTTGTCTGGCAAAGAGCAAGAAAAAGGACCCGGATCAGGGGAAAGGACAATCAAATCATCAGTGTCTTGAACCATTGAATTCTCCAATAAAAAATTAGTCTCGCTAGCAACTCCCCGTTCTAACTTGAGCAAGGGATATATCATATATTGATCTTCTATGAGACGGCGCGTTCTTCTTAACTTTCCTTACAAGCCCAAGGGAATTGCCTAATATTGTT
This sequence comes from Pittosporum tobira, assembly GCA_032359685.1. Taxonomy (NCBI): domain Eukaryota; kingdom Viridiplantae; phylum Streptophyta; class Magnoliopsida; order Apiales; family Pittosporaceae; genus Pittosporum; species Pittosporum tobira. The sequence continues at coordinate 12,209 of JAUMHB010035342.1, read as the reverse complement.
GGGCCATAAGGAGTTGAACAGAGCAGCCTACATTATTAATAAACGGGTTTAAATAACTAGGTCCAAAAGGAAAAATACTCCTTACCGTAATACAATCAGTATTGGGCTTGGAAAAGGAAGGCCCATCAGCAAAGTCCAACACGGAAAAGAAGTTAGAACAAAATCGCGCCATTGTCTGCAGCGATTTTGAATTTGAATGCCTATCCTTTTTCTGCTTATACGTACCTGCCTGCCAGTCAAAGTCCTGTAGTACCTGCCTGCCAGTCAAAGTCCTGTAGTACCTGCCTGCCAGTCAAAGTCCTGTAGCTCACGTGATTGTTCAGATGCATCTCGTTGATGCCGGTCTAATGCATGTGAGCCAACAAACCATTTTTTCCGATTCAAAATCTCAGAGGCCATCACCTCCTAAGGAAATTCCAACAAGAAAAGAGCTCCATTCGTGTCTTTAATTTTAATACAACCAGCTAATTTCCAGTGAGAATCAGCCCACCTCTGAAGCTCTGCTGCTGATGGAACTGGTGCCCCACATGCACCCACGTTCTCCACCAAACATCTAAGGAGAAACTGAATTCTAGATATGCAGGAATTCTTGACAATACACAATCTACTCCTTGCACACTAGGTTTAATGGTTTTTGTGGTTGCCGTGAGCTATGTTTGAATAGCCAGATAGATGATGCAATTTTGGAGGGGCCAAAGGGGGGTCATCTACAAAGCTTCTCAATCTCTTGGCCACCGGCTCTCACCCGAAGCCATCCCCAAGTTCCACCAATCTAACCAACTACTGCATAATCCACTACGACAAAGTTACCCTATTTATTACCAAGACAGAACACAGTAAGCACCTGCATCCTTCCAATTGCCATTGAAAGACATTCACAGACCCATCACATTTCCTCTCCACTCGGCACAATGAAAAGAGAGATACCCCTTTCAATCATCTTGAAAGATTGAGCTTTACCATGGTCTCCGATGTCCACCACGTCTACCTACTTCCAGCCAAGTTGAACCACCACCTCTCTCTCTAGCCATAATTTGCATTTCTTGTAATGATTACTTAGTAGCACATAGTGAAATTCTTATGTTAAATTGAGAAAATTGCATGTTTTGTTACTATTATCATTAATAATGAAACACTTTTCATGAAACAATATACTCCATCCGTTTTAAAATATAAGAGCATTATTGACTTTAAAAAATTGAATTTTAATATATTTAAATAGAAATTAAATGAATTTTTTTTTAATTATAGTCAATATAATTGTGAAAATCTTGAATAATTTGAAGAAAAATATTAATTGCAAATAACAATTTTTTCAATGCTCAAATGGATTCATGTTAATTTGAATTTGAAAATGTTCAAAATCAACATTCAAAAGTCAATAATGCTCTCATATTTTGCAACAGAGGTTGTATTATTATTTTTTTGGGCAAATGGGACTCTTCATGAGATCATACTTCCACGATTGAGATTTGAGAACTGATTTGCTTAGGTGATCTCTCTAAGTTTATACCAAAGCTTGAGGCAAGGAATGTATGCAAGATGGAGGTTGGGTGAGTGGGCAGGCGTTGTGGTATTTACTGTACTAAAGTCACATGATCGGGTTGTGATCTGCCAAAAAGTTGGGGATGCAAACGAAAATAAAACTAACCTGAATGAACTGCTGTACCATTCGCCACCTTCGTTGCTCGGCCAAACCTTAAAAATCCAAACAATAAGACGACATATTAGTAATATTCCAAGATTTGTTTATCGGTCCACTGACATCATCTGGCTTCAATACTACCTGCAAATCTATTGACCAAAAAAGAATAAAATAAAAGTAAATAAAAATAAAGGACAAGAAGAAGAAGAAAAAAAAACTGCGAATTGTAATATAAACAAATAGAAACAAATAAGAGAACCTATGAATGATACAATATTGACAGAGGCATAGAAGCGGAGAATTATGAATGTTGTATTCAGTACCAGAGCTAAAGCATGAAAAAGGCACCAACAGTTGTTTGACGTAGCACCTTTGAACTTCGATCAAGCCCATGAGATGCAACCTGATTCATATAAAACAAGGATTAGGAAATAGCTTGTGCGTTGATTTTTTCCTTACCAAAAGACAAACCCTTCTATACCATATAAGTTAGAGCTGCATAGCGTTCTTCATTCAAATACAATGGCTTTCCCCTATGCATTTCAATATCCTGCAAAACATGTTGGTAAACTTGTAATAACTGCACATAATGAATGGTATTGAAGATGTAGAAAGATTGTTAATATCCAGACGTAGTAGGCACATTTTTTTGTTTTATTTTACTCTTTTCCATATAATTATGAAAAACAAATACAAGACCACATACCTCCTCCCCATATGCATCCAAATAAGGGGATGGCCAAGGTGCCTGTCGAGCAGATCTTTGAAGCACAATTGTCGTTTTCTAAAATGAAACAAAACGAATGAGTTATTATCTCACAATACATCATCTGTCAAATAGGAAAAAATAAAAAATGAAAGAAGCTGAGAATTTAAAGTGACATACCCTAATTAACAAGAAAACTCCAGTACCGGCACCACATATCGCAGCATGAGCCTGGCACCCACTGGCGCTGGAAAAGAACTCAAATGTGTCATTAAATAATTAAAAGAAGTAGTGGAGTATATCACTATATCAAGGTTGCAAATTTTCCATAGGAGAGATTGAAAGGATAATAATCTATAACAAAAATCATTCAAGTCGAAATACAAACTTGCAGCATAGTTTCCAATTAGGCGAGCATAATTTTCCACACAGAAGGCATAATGCAGGTTCCTCCGGAACTCTTCCACAGAGAGTGCAATGCTTTTTTATGTACCTAACCAACAATTTATCAAATGAATTAGTTAATATCAAATGGCAGAGACAAATATAAAGGCCTTGATGATGTAAGCATATGAAGTATATATACCTCTGCAAGAGATCCTGGTAAAGATGAGGCAAAAGCATCAACTTATACGGAACTGCAGGATTTACGTTCATCGTGCACTGGGGCCCGCGTACTTTAAACCCTTGTGAAAAATGCAGCAGCCATTTCGGGACCAAAGAGCGCAGGACTCCATCATTTAGGACAACATCCAGCGAAGGAATTTTAAACATCTTCTCCAGTTCTTTAATCTCAGCGAGCTCGTCCAGATTTGCATTAGCATATCCAATAGTTTCATTTGATGATCCTTCCAACATATGGGCCCCATCACCAACTGGTGCGGGTGTTGAAGAATTGATTACTTTCCACAACAATGCACATCTTCGCAAATAAGGGAAGGCCAGGCTACGAATAGTGTCCTTGATATCACAAGATGTGTCAACGTAGTTTGAGGTGAAATACTTCTGAGTAACTCCCGATTCCACGGTAAATTTGTAGATGTCGGTAATCAGGGAATCAAGAGACCCCAACTCGTTTATATTGCACTGCTCTTTTCCACAATATGTAATAATAGCCTGCCAAATCAACGAAACAAGATTGAATATAAATATCATAAAGGAAAAAGTCAAAGTCAAACCTTTTGACTGCTTAGAAATGAATTGATCTAACAACCTGAGTTGCGGTTACGGCATAGAAGATGTGCACTAGAGACAAGAAGGATTCCTCGCACACTAGGGTTGGCCATGGAAGACAGAAAAGGACCCACATCAATGACGAAAAAGAATCACGTGAAAGGATCGGGTCGGATGCCCGTGTCCAGAATTGGATATCTGGGTAACGTACTTCTGTTTCAGCATTCTCCAAGATGCATAACATATTACCTATGCAGCATAGTATCAAAAAAGAAAAAAATTAAAAAAATAATAATAAAATAAAATACAAGAAAAAAACATTTATTCAGATGCCATATACCTCCTTGTTTGCACGTGCGGCTGGGAAACTCATCAACAGAAAAACCCGAGCATATAGACTCGGCAAAGAGCTTGATCCCTCTTAACCTTAAAAGGAAACCCAGTGAGTCCTTTGTTCGCGTACTTTGAACTATTTTTAGCAACAAAGATAATATAAACCCGCCAGAAGATTTGAGTTCCTTCAGTAACGCATCTTGGCTATATTCAGGAGATAAGGACACCCGACTAGAGCGTGCCGCGATTTCGGTTGACATAAGGGAGTACTTAAGCGTGTCCCACATAATCATCGAGTGGCTTATCCGACCTGATCCCAAAATCTTATCCTTGCCCGGGAAATACAATTCACATAGTACATGAAATACACTTTCCGGATTTGGCCTTATCCTCCCGTTATGCTGCATTGGGACCGTTTTAAGAATTTCATCCCGCCCGGATACATCGGCCGCGCTTAGCAAAAGAGATGAGGCTTGTTGAAGACGAAGGGAATCAATTGATATTTTTGACGAGGTTAATGGGCCCGCAGAATACGATGGGCTTGGCAGCCTGCAGAGCTTTTCTGCATCGGCAGGTAAAGCTGGTAAGATGGAATTTGCGAGTCCGCGGCATACTGGGCAGAGAAATTCCCCCTGATCAGGGTCCACTATATGTCCTCCTTCAAATACAATCCTCCTGATATATCTATCCTTCAGCGAAGATAAGTAACGATCAAGACAACCCTGATGCACGGCATGCCCACAGGAAGAAAGATAAATTCCATCACAGTCCGAGGGCCCAAATCCATCATATGCTGGGAGTGGTGTATTTGACTTTGACTGTGGCTTATTATCATTATTATGAGAAGTTGCAGTTCCCGAGGGTGAAGGATTATCTAACAATTCTTTCGAAAATCCAGCAATGTATTTTCCGAGCAGAAGAGTTTTAGCTTCCTCACTTCTCGTTATACCACCTACCCCTGGCAGGTCAGCCAATGTTTCCACCGTATCTTGTACGAGATCCGGAGCCAACAAATTATTGTGCATTACATCCCGAATCAAAAAGTATATACGTTCTTCCAACACCTCGAGGGAAGATGCAGTCTTTTCCCTTGTATCGTTCAATGTGTTGGGTAGCTGAATATTCGTCACCAAAGGGAACCGGGCCTTGATGAAGTCTAGGAAGGCATTTACTTCTCTAGGTTGTCCATGAGAAGCAAATTCGTTTACCGCATTCTGAATTAAGTGGTTTAACTGAGTTGACGGAATTTCTGAACTGCTTGAAGCAATGGTCCTTGGAGATGATGGAACACTCATCGTGGGAATGATGGTCAATTCAGGTTCCTTCTTTGACTGGTCCCAAGAAGGGGGACCTCTGTTGACTAAACTAAGAAGTCTGGATTTCTTGTTTAAAATTAAAAAAAAAACAAAAACAAAAACAAATAAATAAATAGATAAATAAAGTCAGATTGTTTTTGCCCTAGTAAATTTCGTAATAAAAATGAGGAGGATCAAATGCTAGGGTTTTATGTACCTGGAGAAGAATTAGAAATGACACAGGGATTTTAGAATTTTGATCATGGCAAAGTGAGCAAATAACTTGATCAGACTCTTCGGACTCAAGTCCAGTATCTGAAGAAGATGCTTCTTGATCCATACTCGAACCATCCAACCCTTCATCAGCAGACGAATTAACACTTGCCAAGAATTTGGATTGCTGGGCCCTCATTTTTTCCTGCAAATTCATCGCAGTGAGCAATGGAAATCAATATAACTACACTGGTTGACGGTTGTAGGACCCACTTATGATTCATGTAAATTGTTTTTTATTTTTTTCATATTTTTAATTTTTTTTAATGCTTGTTCATCATAGACACCACCAATGTCGAATCAAGCACCAATATAGCAAAATAACCACATTTTTATAGTATAACAACTCACCAAAATAGCAGCTTGCCTCTCTCGAGCTTTTGCCTTGCGCTTGTCACTATCACTTTCGGGCCCAACGATACTTTTATCAATATTTGACTTAGATTGCAACAGCTGGTTGACTACCTCAGGTGCAATCTTTTGCAGTTTGGTCATGCATCCAGAGTCAAGCTCAGCAAACTTCTTCAGCAAGTTTTCAATCAAAGGGGCAAGATTGATATTTCCAGCTTCCAGAAAGTTCGCTGGATTTTCTAACCTATGCATCCTCATCAACGAAACCAAAAGTGACAACAGGCTCTCGTCATTATATCCAATATTAAGTCCCGCGCATATTTCTTCACCCGCAAAAGCTAAGACAGGAATCAAATCGCTACCAGCTTCTTTCTGCATATAACAAATGTCTATTGCTAGTGAAAGTAAGTGCAATGCAGTTAGGAGGACACCATCCGGAGCCCGTGATGATGTCATCTTATCAGTCAAAACGGCATAATACAGAACTGCACGGACAATTTGAAGAACCGGTTTACTAGTGGCTATTCGAGATAGTCCATTGAGAGGATGATAAATCTTTGTCCATTTAGGAAGCTGAGTTGTCAATGCGGAAACGTTACAGAAGCGCATATATCTTTCTTCCGCCACTTGTAGGTCCCTCAAGTTCCAACGAGGATGATATAAGTCTAGTTCCTTCCAGTAAGCCGATCGCAGCTTATACATACCCTGGGATAGTGACAATTATCAGGACAAAAAATTAAGAAAAATAAATAAAACTAAAAAAAATGTTGACCAAACAGTCGGACACTAGGGCCACAAACGAACCTGATTCATGCCAGATGGATTAGAGTAAACTGCTATTGTATCCAAAATTTTCTGAAGGTCGGCAACTTTTGAAAGATCACGAGGAAGAGATTTGACCAGCTGACTACGTGTTGCGTCTCCAGTGGATAGCTTATAAATTAACTCACGTTGCAAACATTCAGCAGGCATCAGTCCACAAAAGCGTCTTTCTTTTACAATCTGTATGATAAAAGAAAGCATTTCCTGCATTAAAACTGGTTCGTACCTGGAAAAAAAAAATTGTTATTCATCTAAAAATTATACCGAACTTTTAATTTTATCTCTAGTACAGGGAAGATTGGAATAGGTTGTCACATACTCGCTAGACTGTTCCAGGTCCAAAGAAAGGTAACTAGATAGCCCATAACGGTCTATGATTCGGTTTACAAAAAGATCCGCTGGAGCTAATGCAGCACAGCACTGCAGCAGAAATAGATCAAGCTCTAGACCCTGTTCGGACCTGCACCAAGGAACCAAATAAAATAAAAACATATAAATAAAAGAGACTACAAGTCCCAACAGACACTTTATAAGTACAATATACTCCCTCCATCCTAGACAGATTGCAACACTTTCTTCTTTTGGATGTCCCAAAAAGATTGCAACATTCCCCCTTTAGGAAAGTTAAATAGAATAAATTGTCTAATTTATCCTTACTTGACCAACCAATATGGTCTACCACTCCAACCACTACTCCATTATCTAAAACTCCAACAATAAAGGCAATTGAGATAATTCTCTCATTAGTCAACACATTTCTTAAGATCTGTGAAAAGTCCAACGTGCCAATCTTTGTGGGACAGAGGGAAGAGTAAAATATATTTTACATACCAGCGAACTGAACAGAATAGTAAAATATATTTTACGTACCAGCGAACTGAACGATACCACTCGCACGATAATATTGCAGCATCCCCATTCTTACGCCACATTCCAGCATGAACCTCCGCACAAAAAACCCTAATGCGTAATGGGTGCTCCATAACAAAAGCGGAAAACCCGTATGGGTGGCACCCTCCTAAAACATGACCAAAGAAGTCGTGATAGACTGCAGATAATGGATCAGGCCCCACGGTAATCATATGGGGTGATCCAGATTCACCGTAACATCTTCTCAAAGCTCTCTGTAAAACTAATGAAAGCAATCTATGTAACGGAATGTGGAGAGTTATATCTTGTGAACTGACATCATATGATATATCAGGCCAATCCGACAAACTCAAGGCACACAAAGCTTCTACCTCGCTTGTATATTCTCCTTCTCGTCCACTATCATCAAAACTTGCAGGCGAAGTAAAATTATCACCTTGAATATTGCTTGAAATTGTTTGATTACTGGTGGAAAAAAGTGCATTGTTAGACTTAACCATATGTCTGCCTTTCTTAATCTTAGACGATGGCCTCTTCGATGCAAAATTTTTTTTACCAGAGGTTTTACTTATTTTCGGAGATGAAAAAACATTGAGAAAAGGACTCGACGTATTATCCACTACCAACCAGTTCTCAATACCTCGGAGGCACTCAAATATTAACACTGAAGCGGACATCGGAACGGAGAACATATCGGGCTTCACATCTGCGGGCTTGAATGGATAATCCAACGCATCAGTCCTACCTACTTTTGCATGTCGTAGGCAATCTTGATCATCAAAATCTTGTGTATACATGTTGGAAAAAGGTTCGGCATATGGCTCCTCTGTGCTACTTTCCGAAAATGCCCCCGCAACTAATAAAGAATGAATGTTGGCAATAGAGTGACCCAAAACAAACGGCAAGTGCATGTTCTCATTTTCTTCTTCTGTATGGATCCCAGTCTCTCTCTTTTTAGGGTTCATCCCTTGTATAAAACCCAATAGTTTCATCCAAGTACTCGAGATATCGAGCTGATCATGGGTCACATACTTGGGCACCACGGAATGGCTCATGACAAATCGAATATCTTCGACCACACGAAGTGTTATTTCATCCAAATTTTCCCACTTAGAAACCTGTAAACGACCATCTTCTCCTTCGCAAAAATTAAAAATGTCGCCTAAACATTCCAGTAACATGGCCAAAAGATTCTCTTCCTTAACAAGACGAGGGGTTAGAGTCGGCACTGTGAAAATTTGCACAGAGAATGTTGATAGCAGTGGATACTTTTTCAGAATCTTCTTGCTAGATTCTTCTATGGTTCCATTTACAACAGTCGGATAGTAGCTTAGAAAAACTTTTGCAAACTCGTATTTGAATAAAGGTTCACCCAGCAGTTTCAGCAGTAACTCGTGGAGCTTCTTAACAGCAAAATCACTCAAGAATCTCTCGGATCTTACCAGAATATCCAATAAACCAGCCACGGAGAATATTCTCCCGGAAACGAAACAGAGTAAACTTTCACTATGGTTACAGAAATCCAAAAGCATCTCCACCAGCACAGCTGTCAGCTCATCGGTAGGGCCTTTGAGCCTGTTTGTAAGAGGACCTTCCTGATCTATTGTTTCTTGGAGTTGAAGTTTCTTCCACCAACAAAGGAGCAGGGAATCCAGAACGGGTCCCACAGAGTTTGCAAACTCCTCGGGAAGGGGTTGTATCTTTTCCGCACCTTTATGCTTGGAACAAAAGCCCTCGCGTTTCCACGCCGTCACGTCTCCGCAATCGCAGCAACCACCACCTGTATATATAATTGAATAATCGTGATCCTTGTGGTTCCCGTTTTGGAAGCAGGGAACGCAAATAGCACACGTGGGGTCAAGTTCACATGTTCTGCAGCGGTATGCAATATCATTGTTTCCCCAAACAGCTCCACAAACGCCTCGCTGGTCCACATGTAATTTTGCCAGGTGGTCCAGTGCAACACCCGGTTCACCCTCAAACATCAACCACTGTAACCAAATCATACTTTCACGGAATTGGTCTTCAAGGCTTGGTCCCACCCGAGGTCCAGTGGACTCTCTTTGCTCTTCTATAACAGCTTCCAGTGCCTCATCATCAGTGGGCAAAATAGCAGAGACTAATTCTGGAACTCGGAACTTGTTACACTTGGCATATGCGACCAAACCAGGCTGCAGCTGCTCAAAATTCTCTTCAGGAACTCCTTGCAGGGCAAGCCTCTGATGCAACATTCACAATAGAAAGTTTAAACAGTTATTTAATACAATTAGACCTAAAATAAACAATCCCACATATAAACACATAACCAGTAATTAGTAGCACAAACTTCGAGAGAGATTGAATCACTTTTGATCAACTGAGAGCACTTAAAGAGTGTTACAAGTGGGTAACAAAAATTGCAAGTAAACACATAAAATCACAATTCACGGTACGGTGGAAAGAGCTATGATAGGAGTCAATGCCTTTCTGTCCCATCTGAAAGAAAGGCTGAAAGCAAAAGGAGATCGCTTTCGATTAAGGATCAAGCCCAGAAGGAAGCAGTCGTTGACCTTTTTTATTACTTCCAAAACTTGCCCAAGAAAGTTGAGGGCTAGGGAAACCATCGGATTAGATATCCAAGAAGGGTCAGCGACGAAGATTCTAGATAGCCATCTCTTTTGCCTGGTAAACTGATCCTAGCAGAAAAAATTCTTTTTTTATAAGATAAGACAATCCTTACTCGCTCTTTGGCTCGATTTCCACCTTTCTTATTATTAAACTAATCACAATCCCATCTGACTGTAGGAAAAGCTAACGAAAACATCAACCTTCCCACGTCAAACCACACCACCTCCCCCCCCCCCCCCTTCTCTCTTCCCCTCCTCCCCTCCTCCTTCCCCTTTCTTCTCTTTATCCTCCCACAGTATTTGCAGCACATCTTTTGGTGTGTGTGTCACAGATATTAAGATGCATGGAAAGTAAACTAAAATTCTAATTGTTATAATATTTGAAATATGATATAAACTATTACAATGTGAATATGTTAAAAGATATAAATATGAATAAAACTATAATATTTTAATATACTTTCCATCATCTTGAAATCCATCCCCCCCGGGGGGGGGGGGGGGGGCGCGGGCCCCCCCACCCCCCCCAAAAAGATGTGTTGCAATATTGTGGAACAGATCTAGTGAAAAATTATATAGTTGTATCCATATATATACTCTTTCCCTCTAGTACAAAATGGGAGATTAACAAAAGAAGCAAACAGGATGTACTTTTGAAAAAGTAGGGAGGAAAAGTTTATACACAGAAATGAAAATAATGAAACTTGGGTCTACTGTTTAAATGAGTTGAATCAAGGATAACTTGATGAATGCTGGATTTTCTTGGTGTTGGCTATTGTGCTCACCCATAAGCCATAAATTGGATCAAGGACAGATTTATGCTATTGGTCTGGTTATGCAACTTACATATTCCAAAAAGTACGAAAAGGCTAAAAGACTTTAAGAATCAATACGAAAGTCTGTTTGCCGAAATTTCAAACTAGCTTTGAAATCCAAAAGATGTAGCTTGTATGACAAATGTGTGACAATTTTTTCTTAGTCCCTCTCTTCTTCCAAAATTGGAAAAGGGCGTGGTGGTTTCTGTACTTTAGATTTATTACATCTAACATCCAAACTTCTGATTTTGATTTGATCCTTCCCATAACTGAGAAGAAAACAATTCCAAAGCTCCTTCACACAAAAACCGTCCCCTCAAGGTTTCCAACCCTATAAACAATTCCAAAGCTCCTTCACACAAAAACCGTCCCCTCAAGGTTTCCAACCCTATACCCATAAGCTCCCCACAAGCCCAGCCACCAAAACCAGTCACCCACATAAATAGTTCCTAGCTCTGTTCATCGAAAATTCAATCTTTGCTATAATAACAGTTACAAAAATCAAGCTTCTTTAGATGATCTTAAATAACTACATTTTCTCATGTTAAATTGACCAAAAACATACTTATGGGCCAAGGGTATAAATAAAAAGGTAATATTCCCTCCATCCCAAGATTAGAGAAACCTTTAAAAAAAAAAAAGGATTTATAATTTTATACCAAAAAGAAGATTTTTAAAAACATATTGCTTTTAGAGATGATGTGAAACTTCACCTATGTTCATGGTGAAACAATAAATTAGGAATATCATGGTGTTTTATTGTACTAAAATAGAAATCTATCTCTAATTTTGGAAAAAATAAAAAACACATTAGAGTTCAAAAGTTCCCAACCCAAAAAATCACCATATCAATACATAATCCCGCTACAGAACCTGAGTAAATGCAAAAAGTAGAAGCTCAAATCACATAATCAAGCAACTCTACAATGGTAAACTAAATAATAGCTCAATATAGAGTTCTGTAACAAGGCTACCAGCTAGGAGTACACAATTTCAACAATTCAAAACATAATTGTAATCAAAAAAATTATTGCTCAATTATAAGCAAATTAAGAAGGTGAGATAGTGTTGAAAATAGTTTACCCGAACGATACGAAATTGAGGAGAGAGAGAATTAGGTTCAGGCGGCGGCGGCGAGTCAATCTCCATTCTGAATATACACAAAAGCCAATCGGCGCAACCACAGTGGCCAATTTCACGACTTTCACTCCCCAGAACAGAATCAGTAAAAAATCAGTCTATACATTCACATATATACACATAAATATGTATATATGCAAGTATAATTTAAGATAATTTAAGGAAGTCCGGCAATTTAGG
>JAUMHB010035331.1:0-20170 GCA_032359685.1 Pittosporum tobira | reverse complement strand
TAAAAAAAAGACCCTACTACCATGGTGATTAGTGGTTACTACTTTAACCAATTATTATTATTATTATTATTATTATTTTATATCACAGTTATTAAAACAATCTTTTTCAAAGTTTACCGCATAAATAATATTATGAATCTCAACCGCTTCCACTACACGTGCTAATCTTATTCCATATGTTTAAAATATAATCCTTAAATACAAACTGAAAAAGGCTATGATTTGTAAGAATTAATATATGTCAGGTTCTCGTGTGCCCAATTCTCGTGAAAAAATTGGTCAAGCTGTTTAAAAGAAATATAATTGCGAGTTTTCAAAGTTTTAGGGGTTTTGGTTGTGAATTTTTAGAGTAAGTAACTAAACTTGCAAGAGACCCAAAACTTAACTGCTTAAAAGGTAAATTTTAAGTTCCCATTTAATTGCCTGTTGCATGTTATGTGCTATATAATTTAGAAACATGACCTTTGCACAGATAACCCCATGCACGTAGCTCCAATGATTATAGAACCAACATATAAACATAGCAACATCCATCTCTCTCTGAACACTTAACTTGGATTTTTCAAATTATATTTTACATTTTCCCGAGGGTTGAGCCTAAAATGATTATTAGATATCAAATTGGATTTAAAATGACAATCAAACACCGGCAGATTTAAATCCAAAAAAATAAATAAATAATAGGGCTTTATCTCTTTCTACTGACAACAAGTTCAATTTTTGTTGACCCCACCAATCCAACACAAAACCGACCCCATCTTCTATGAGAATTTTCAAAACCCATTGCTGATCAAGCACATAAAGTCTGCACCTTTTGCTTCTTAGCTGCATCTTTCTTTGGGATTTCTTTCCCTTTTTCTAAGTGGGTTCCTTTTCCTTTCGTGTCAATTTGGGATTCTCCTTCATCATTTCTCGTCTATATACTTGGAAACCTATTTTCTTAGGAAAGCTAGGTCGACAATCAAAAGTCATTCTCTTCAGAAGCTAGTATATATTGTTATTCTGATTCTAGGGTATTGTAATTTTGTTGATTGTTTATCAACCCTTATGGGTTATTTGCAAAAACCCCGTTTCGTTAATGCTGCAATGTTGAAATCTTGGAGGACCCGTTTGGTTATTTTCGCCAAGAGTTGCGTCTGCCGTGTAAGTTTGGTTCTTTGTTTCATTTAGGACTTTTTTCAAACACTTGCTCTGCATATATGATTTTGTTTGTTCAACTCTTGTAAATTTGTATTGAAACATGGGTTGTGTTCATGGGAAGTGTTGTAGCAGATACCCTTCAAGTTCAGAAGGTCAGCCATCTTCACGATATGGTCCACGATTTCCAGATGTTGACAATAGTGAGTCTGCATATCCGGGCCTAGGGGAAAATATAACTGCAGATAGGTCCATAGAACCTGTTCTTGTTCCTTCACATAACTTTCAGTTGGAATATAATGTCCTAACACAACGTGGCTACTACCCTGATACGCCATATAAGGAAAACCAAGATAGTTTCTGTATCCAAACAAGCATTCAAGGAAACCCGAGTGTCCATTTCTTTGGTGTATTTGATGGGCATGGCCAATTTGGAGGGGAATGTTCGAATTTTGTGAAGAATAGGTTTGTCGAAAATCTGTCCGGGGACCCTAAATTATTGGAAGATCCTATTAAGGCATATAATTCCGCCTTTTTAGCAACAAATGATGAACTTCATACTAGTGAAATAGATGATTCCATGAGTGGTACGACTGCAATTACTGCTCTTGTTATTGGTGATATGCTTTATGTGGCAAATGTGGGTGATTCAAGAGCCTTGATTGCTGTAAAGAAAGGGAATGAAATTCTTGCGGTAGATCTGTCGTCTGACCAAACACCGTTTCGGAAAGATGAATGCGAAAGGGTGAAGCTTGCCGGAGCTAGGGTTTTGAGTGTTGATCAAGTGGAAGGGCTTAAAGATCCGGGTATTCAGACATGGGGAGATGAGGAGACTGAAGGCGGTGACCCACCAAGGTTGTGGGTTCAAAATGGGATGTACCCGGGAACTGCATTTACACGGAGTTTAGGGGATAGTATGGCTGAGAAAATTGGTGTTGTTGCTGTTCCTGAGGTGTCAGTTCTTCAGCTAACCCCTGATCATCAGTTCTTTGTTGTGGCAAGTGATGGGGTTTTTGAGTTCCTCTCTAGCCAAACAGTAGTCGATATGGTATGTAACAACTTTTCATCATTCAAGATTTTCCCACAGAAGCCTCCTTAATAGTTCTTCAATTTGCTACTATAACTTGATATATCAATTCACTTTCATATTTATTGTCATTATCAATCTTATCAAGCCAGTCGTTTTTGGTTGGTTGTTGTCTTTGAAACTTGTGTATCTACTTAGTGATGTCTATCTCATCAGTTGTACTTTTTGTATCTTGTTTCAATGTAGAATCTTGTTAGGACTCTTGATTTTGGAGAACTGCGTTATGAAATCAGTGAAGTTCACTTCTTTGACAATCTGACGTTTGAATAATAACCCTAATAGGCAGTGAACCGAGGACTATAAGTAAGATACTTGAATTCAACGTAAATGTTGCTAGCAAGTATGACATATTTTGGACTTTTGTTTTTCCTTCCAGCTAGTGAACTTCTTGATTGTTTTATGGAATCAGGAGATGATGATGACATGGAAATTTTGTTGTCTGGGAAGTATGTATGAATACACCAATGTGCTCTTAGTTATGAAGTATACAATGTTTTCCAATATTTAATTGCTACTTTATTTATTTATTTAGGGTTTATATGTGCACATGCAAGAGAAAAATTGCGAAGTCTGCAGATTCACATAAAACATGGATTGCGTTATTATTATTTATTATTATTGTTATTATCCTTCCTTTAGAAAAAAAACTCTAAAGGTAGGACTCGGGAGGGGAGCAATTTCAAAACATATTGAGATTCTTTCATTGAAGCAGGATATGTCTATGAACTCATTATAGTTGGTTAAGCTTTGTGATAGGTTCTCTAATGCTGTGAATAGTTAAACATGATGTAGGAAATAGGGTGTTATCAATCTTGAGCAGTAGTCCCTTTACACTTCTCAACTTATTTCTTCAAGGCTTCAAGTAAAATACGACTGTATTCAGCCTATGCAGCATGAATTCAGGCCAAAAATAATTTTTGGTTTGCATTAATTTGGTTGTCGTTTATTACGAATTTACTGATTTAATGGCCTAGTGATTGAATCCCTTGTTCCTCAACATTGAAGTTCCAATTTTCAAGTGAGGCCGCATATTTAGTGTTGAATTTTGAACTGTTGGTGATATTTTTGCTTTTGAAATTTTCTGTTAATGTTGATTATGATCACTTGTGCAGGTGTACAGAGATCCTCGGAATGCGTGTTATACAATTGCCGAAGAATCATACAAGCTGTGGTTACAGAATGAGAACCGGACAGATGATATAACCCTCATCACTGTACATATTAAAGGCTTATCAAATGTATGAGAAACATTTACCTTAGACTAATCATTTGTAACACTAATTCCAAGTTTCATACTCTATTAGTGTCTTCTAAATGGTAATACAAGTGTTAGTTTTTCACCTGGTGTCGGCTTTAGCAGCGTTGATAAATCTACATTTTGGTGGGTCCCACTCGGGTACTGTTTTGTTTTGGTTTGGTTTGGTTTGGTTTGGTTTTTATGCCAGAATGCTTATGCCGTATAATGCAAGTTGAAATTAAAGCAATGTTAACGGCAGCAAACTTGCTCCAAACAATATAATATATACCCATAAATCCAATCAAACATAAACTCATTTTGAAAATACTTGTCCATAAACAAAATTACTCCGCTCCAAAAATTAAAGATAATCAACGCATAATTTCTTATAATATATACCAATTAAACAGTATGACTCGTAAAAGTCTCCATCTTTAAGAATATCTTATAAAAATCAATTCATTTAATGCTTATGCCCAACTCAGAACTAATCAAGAGTCAACATGTATGACTGGTAAGAATTTAACTTCACTCAGACGTACCTGTATGTACAAGATTTTCACAAATAGCAAGATCTTTGAAAATAATTATGTGATATTAGATACAACAAATCATTTTGGCCTAAACATTCCTCATTAAAAAGCTGCATGTCAAATACATTATGCAGGCATCTATAGATACAAGCCCCTTGTGAAAATTGACATATATATGGTACAAATCAAGTACAATAATTAGCATCTCAAAAATATATAGACAACTTCTTGTCTATCATGTTTTGCACCATATTACACTTCTCCAGCAATTTGTTTAACCTGTCAGCTTCCTTTGTAGCCTCATCCACAACCACTACCTCACTGCCAGCACCGTTAAATCCATTCATAACACAATCATTATTAGAGTCATTCAAATTACCATTCTGTCCAAAGCTCATTTCATTCTCCGGAACTTCACATTCATCATCATTAGCCTTCAAAACTTTATCTTGCCTCAAAACCACCATGGGAACAGGTTGATGAAATGCTTCGTTATCTGCAACTTGGAGCATTTCATCGAGAGAAGGTTGAATCAAGTAATCCATACCTCTAGAAGTTGTAGGGGAATCCATACCTCTAGAAGTTGTAAGGGCTGTATTATTCTGCTCCAAAACATATGCTGTAGATAATTCCCCTTTGGATAAACTCATTAACTGCCAATTGAAAATTCGTCGAAAAATCATGGCCCACTGCGGAACAATATAGTAAGTTGACTCATGTAGCTCAAGCCGGGCCCACTTCTGTAGCATTAAGCATGCTTCCTGTTTTGCTAATGATGGACCCATTATCCGACTTGTCTGGGTCAAGTATCTTGTTAAGGAATCTTCAAGCCTTGATATCCGGTTCTCATTATCGTCGTCCATTTTGGGAAAAGCAGGAAGTTTGCAGTGATGTAATGCACGTGTAAGCGGCTCTATTCTGGCTGCAGAGCTCCACCCTAAGCTCGGCAAATAACACTCAACAGCTCTACGTTCATCTGTATGCTCCAGCAAATCTATTTCGGGACAAGGCCAACGGGACAGATTTGTACTAGCTGCATTAGCAACTTCCTCGATTGACCGATCCAAAGCTTCATTGAAAGCCAAGATGCAATGGGTCGGGCTTGCATTGTGGGCGTTGAACTTATCTAGCACCTTGAATGAAGGAGTCAAGTGGGTTAGGACCAGTTCATGGGTTTTAGCCCAGTGAAGAATGGGTTGGGGGGATGAGTTACTTGCCAGCCACTGGAGTCCTTCTCTTAGTACCTTGTCACTGAAAAAACCATCACGGTTTTTATGGAGAAAAACAACCGAAAAGGAACTAATTTGTGATCCGTCTATTCTGTGGAGCCCCAATTGATCAGCTATGGAGGAAGGATCCAAATAATCTTCGGTTGAATCACTTAAGATCAAGAGAGGAAGGCATGAACCAGAGGGTACAGACGTCAATAGATTTTCCAGCCGGAGTTTCTGGAGCTCCAATGGGATGCATTCATATACAAGGAAAAGAACTGCACTTGCTCCAGCTACATTTTCTTCCAGATTACCATATTTGGCATCCTTGATGACTGACAAACAGCAGAGGGGCCCACCATAGGAAAGGGAATGAATCCATTTTTTCCATATTGAGAGGCCAGGAGATGAAATTACTAAATTGTCATCATTACAATCTCCGATGGGCATAATTTTAGAGCGCAGCCAAGAGCCTGCGGTCAATTTGTTTGCATCTGGGCCGTCCATATGAGAACATAAAACAATTTTCCAGCAAAGGCATTTAGCTCCCACGTTCCTTTCACTAAGATTACCCACTATCACGTCTGATACATTCAACTTTGACCATGACCGTTCATGTTTATTGTGCCTCTCCCTCATAACACGATGTAGGTTGAACTCGCCAAAAGTGCTTGCATGCTTTAAGAGTAGAAGGGAGAAGAGGGAAACGAGAGAAAGGGGGGAGGAGGAGAAGAAAAAGAAAAGACAGAAGAGAGGGAGAGAGAGAGGGAGAGAGGGGAGAAGAGGGGGGGGGGGGGTGGTTAGACAAATGTGAAGCTTTAGTAGTAAAATCCAGAATTTGAGAAACAAGGATTGAGAATAAATAAACTAATAACTGTAAGAAAGTTTACCTCTTGGTAATGTCGAATTGGAGGACCCAGTGACAGTGAACTCAATGCAGCATTTGCTGCCAACTGTTTTTGCTCACGTAACTCCCTTTTTCTCGAAGAATTCCGTCGCCATTTCCTAACCAAGAAACAGGTGAGAACACAAATACGGCAAAACATCGAGAAAAGCCAAATTGACAGAAATAGGTCTTACCTTAAGATTAATATAAGTTCTGCCTGAGCAATTTCTTCGTCCTGATAACTTGTACTAGGTTCATAATTTTCTAATTCCTCTTGTATACTACTTGTAGGTTCTTCATCATCCAAGTCTTTCATAAACACAGGTGAGTTGACCAGATTTTTTACAGTTGACTCCATTTGGAGACTCAGCAATCTCTCCAGCCCAACTTTTCTCGGTTTGATTTCCATAGGCATATCTTTAACATCATAATTTTTGTTTTTCTCAAGAGAGTTTCGAAATTGAATTTCAAAGTTTGTGGCCCCAGGATCTCTGACTCTATTTTCCGGATATTCTAAGGAATCCCGAGCCAAGGACAAATCATTCCCTGGTGAAGGACTCAAATCAGATGTTCGATGGTCATATCCACTCACGTGATTGACAACAAACGGTTTCAGCATTGGCTTAACTTGCATGTCCTCTTCTGGGGTAGGAACAGGTTGAAAGTCAGCCATTTCCTCCTCTTTGACCTTGGGTCTTTTTGTCACATTAAATTGAACAGATGTAGGTTCCTGCCTGTAAGCCTTATCCGACTGGGGCTCAAATTGAAGAGATGTGGGTTCCTGCTTGTAAGACTTATCTGAGCGGGGCCCTTGTACTTCTTTGGACAAAAGTGCTGGGTCCCTCAGACAAGGGGATAAAACATCCTTAAAAATCCTTTCTGACTTTTTCAGATGGACAAGTTGTGAGCACTTCAGAGGATAGGGATTATCACCGTTAAGAAATGGACCATCCTTCAGCATATATGGCTCTGCATATTCCTTTATTGAGAACCCATGGTACTCTAGAAGGCTTTCTATATCCTCATCCTGATTCCAGTAAACATTGTTATATACAACTCCCATTCCAAAATAGAACAAGCATTATTGACTTTTGAAAAGTCTAATTTGAGCAATTTCGAATTGATCAATGTCAAATTTAAATAAGAAGAAAATTGATTTAACAAAATAGCAGTTACCTCCATCCCAAGCCATTCAGCAACCTGCGCCACAGGTATTCCTTGACTCTGAAGACCGGAGTGTAAACAAGCAAGTGCCTGGGTGCGTAACTAGTCAAATAAAATAATATTAGTCGGTATTAACGTTGCAATCCAAAAAACTGATGAACACAATCATGGACACCATCCCCCGCCCCAAAAAAACCCCCCTCTTCCTTTTTCTCTCTCTCACACAAAAAGAGTCCCATTTGTCTTGCCAAATTGTTTTGTTTCACACAAGGAGCACCATATTGATTGATGATAGTATAAAATGACACAATGTCCTCAAGTTTACAATGAAAATTAACATTATCATGCCAACACAAAAACTAAAAATCGTTACTTCAGGGATAAACATGGCAGAAAAATATATCCTTTAACATTTGTGAATTTTCTAAATGGGGCTCTTTTTGTGTAAAGGAGGGGAGTATATAATGAAAATATATCCTTAAGAAGGGCACAGAGGCGTCATAGATACCTTGGCAAAGTGTGCATGCATTAGGCATGCTTGAAGGTAGGTAGCTTTCCTCGCAAGCCGAAAGAAGGCTATAAAATTACCAATTCTGCAGGATCTGGAAGAGGAATAAAACAAAGATATTTACTTAGACCAAACTCCAATACCGATACATGCATAGAAATCAATCCAAGAGATGAGGCAACAACCTTGCAACGTCACGTGCGAATAACACTTCCGGAGCTTGTCGTACTTCTGATATCATCTTTGCAAGATCAAGTGACAACTCAGCAGGTTCAACCTAAGCACGATGTTCTCATTTTTCACAAACAGTGGAAACAGAAAAACTCGTACAGGATGCTCCCACATCAGATCACTTACTTTGTACCCTGGATGCTTGTCCAGTTTAAGAAGCGCGTAGTAACCCCGGAACTCCCTTTCTGTCCGCACATCTCTTCCGTTCTTTCTATGATCATCGTAAAGCTGGAAAAGTTCAACAGATGTTTTATTCATCTGTTCAATATTGAGGTGTGCATCAAATCCCTCCGAAAAGCCTTCTCCCTTTGTGGATTCACATAACTCATGCATTGCTATTATATGAAGTCTTATCTGCCCCGTGTGAATCAGAAACAACAACTTAGTACTGAGATGAATTTAAAAAATAAGAAATAAAATCTTATTATTTATTTAAAAAGTAAACGTAATAAAGTGAAGCACCCAGAAAAAGGACTAACCATCTGCTCCAGCATAGTGATTGCCTCGAGGTTAAATATGTGCTGCATTCTAAGATCCATCCGGATTGCCCTCATCCGGTCCCACAAGAAGTTATATAACCCAAGGAAACCGGCGTCATAAGGCTGATCTAGCAATTCTAGAAGATAATGCATCGTCTTCTGCAAGACCGGCATGGGCCGGATAAGGTTTGCTTCCCTCTCAGCTGTCCTAGTATACTGAAAGATGCATATACAACGACTTAAATGTCATTTCTCCTTTTCTTAGAATGTTACCAATGAATCAAAGGGTCTCTTAGAATAAGGGCGGAGACAAAGCCTACCTTTTTTACTGCAAGAGATTTGCTTGTCTGATTTATATCCCCATCCAAGCGTTCATATTGATCTAGATCTCCTTTCCTCTCTCGTTCACCTCTCTCCGAATCTAAAAAAATTGAGCAACAAAAAAAAAGGTGCGCTTGCTTCACCAGAATAATTTTTTTCTTTTAAATACTTAAAAATAGAAGCAACTGCTGATAAAAAATAAAAATAAAAAAGTTGGAAGGCAGTACCAGGACACATCTCTTGACAAATTCCGATTATGATACTGGATGAAGAATCCTGGGCTTCATAATCAGATGAAATGTTGGAATTTGGATGATCTGAGGTTACATCCAAACGTTCCCCAATTAATTTTCGCTTCTCCACCACAGACTGCTCATTTCCCTTCAGATGAACTTTCTGTTTTCCAATTCCAAGATTGCTTGGCTCAGGTTGGCTTAGCTCATCTTTGAAGCGAGCCAAACGCCTTGCTTTGGCTTGCAATTGTCTGCAAATACAAAAGAATAATACATGAGCTAAAATTTATCATGAATCATCATAACAGGAACAGGGGATAGATGGACCCCCATGCTTGCAAAAATTTACCTTTCAGAATCATCTGGTTGTGTGAAGGAGGAATTGCCCCTTGAGCTTTTATCATATGAAAGTAAAGAAGGTGACCTACTCCTTTTTGGACTTGGGAAAATTGGGATTGGCTTACTTGCAGTCTCACCAGCATCAATAACACGTGCAGATGGTGCAAACGAGCCATAAGTTTGATCATCAGAAATATTTAAATGATCAGTTGACGTCGTTGTAGTCAATCTGGAAGGTGATAAGAACCGTATGATCAATATGCTTTTCGAGAAGGGAAAATACAGGAAAGAAAAAATCTGTACTTCATTATATTTTCGTATCTATTAATTATTATGTGCCTACAGTATATATATATAAACTTGATGTTCCAGTTTGCTACTTTGCTTATTGCTAGAAGTTCTAAATTAGAAGAAAAACACACGGTAGATGGGCAACATTATCAGCTCCTCTCACTGATAGATAGTCGCGAAAATGTTTGTAGGAATTGACTGCAGATTCTTTTCATTTAAGTGGGACCGGTATAGTGAACCTGTTTTTACCAAACAAACTGGCGTACAGCAAACGTCCTAAACCAACACCCCCCCCCCCCCACACACACAAAGCTCAACATAATTGCTTTTGAAACTAACTAAGCTGCAAGCCTATTCTTGCACAAAACAAAGATGCCTTCCACTTGATAACTATGTTTTAACACATACAACCAATGATCTTCAGCTTTTTCGACCACTTTTTTCCGCTTTATGGTAATTATTGATTCCTTTGCTTCTCTCCCTTTATCTTTTTTCCTTTGAAAAGCAATCTCTTTAGTTAGAAAACAAGCTAATTTCGAAACATAACCTTATTTCGAGTGCATATAAAACTTACTCTCAATTCTACAAAAATGATCCTCATTTAACGTTTTTTTTTTTTTTTTTGACAAAAGAAGAATTTTATTATAAACGAAAGAAATTATAGTAAGATAGAGGATGAGTGATCCTCAGTTACATAAAAAACATAAAATCCTTAAAAAAGGGCAGCCTTCCAATCTCTCTGCAAATCTGTGCATGAGAGCCCAACAAAAGTCCCATTAGCTAACGACCACAAAGAAGCCAAGAAGATGACATTATCCCACATAAGAACGAAGGACTTTGCATAGCCTCTAAAGATTCTCACATTCCTCTCCATCCAAATACTCCAAAAAATAGCAAAACAAGCACATCACCATAACACCTTCCCATTTTTCTTTTTTCCAAATCCTTGGAAATTGATAGAAAGAAAATCCTTTACCTTTGCCGAACAAACCCAACATTCACCAAAAATTACAAATACATGACACCATAATTTCCTTGCTTCAGGACAGTGAAGAAACAAGTGAGCATTATTCTCACTGTCTTGCATCCACATCACACAAATGTCTGGAGACAAAGCTTTGTAGCGCCTACGTCTCTGAAGCATATCATTAGTGTTAAGTCTTTCAAGCACTAAAGACCAAACAAAAACTTTAATTTTAGAGGGAGTTTTTGCCTTCTAAATATAATTGGCCAGAGAAAATCTTTCAGTTGAGTTAAGACCAACAAAATAAGAGAAAAAGACCTGCAAGAAAAATTGTCAGTCGAATCAATAGTCCAAACACGTTTATTAGGCAAAGTGGGCAAAGAAAATGGATCAAGTAAAAATATTAAAGAAGTTAAATCAATAACTTCATGATCGTTAAGATTACGAAAAAAGTGAAAGTTCTAAGAAATCTCATCGATGTCAGACACAAGAAAGCTTACTACAAGCTCATTATGAAGAGAAGAAAGATTATATAAACGAGGAAAAGCCATAGACAAAGAAAGATCTCCCACCCAAACATCCTTCCAAAAGCGAATAAAGTTACCATTACCAACCTTATATCGAATCTAAGGAATGAAAGAAACATAACCTTGAAAGAAAAATTTCCAAGGGCTAGTGTGAGTAACAAAAGAGGGACATGAATTTGCATCCCAACCATTCTGTTGAAGCCCAAACTTGCATTTAATCACCTTATGCCAGAGAGAATTAGGTTCTAAAGAAAAATGCCATAGCCATTTACCAACTAAGGATAGGTTCTTCGAGATCAAATTCTCTAATCCTAAACCTCCTTCGTCCGCGGACGACATACCTTCTCCCAGCTCACCAAATGGTCCTTCCAATCTTCTCCCATCCACGACCAAAGGAACCATCTCATAATTTCCTCCAAAGATTTAGCAACTCCCACTGGTAGCTTAAAGAGGGAGAAAATAACATTTTGTTTTACAAAAAAAGTACAGGTTTTACTAATGATGGTAAACGATGACTGAATATCTACAAGTTTACTATTCCAATTACAATAACATGCTTAAACTAAACATTTATTATTTTAAGGGCAAACATCAAACTAACGCATATTTAATACTCGCACATTTTACACATGGTACTCTTCTCGTATAGGGAGTATCTTTTTAGGGCTTCGACAGTTCACACTAGTTGATATCAGAAGCCAGTTCATCAGGCAATTTCTCGAAAATGATGCAACATCAACCATAACCAACCACGGCTAAAAATTGAACCAAATGGTTCAGGCTCGATTGAACTTGAAATATTAATGAACAAAATATGAGCACATTCGAAAGTTCAATTGATTACTCAGACTTTCTCCAATTGTTATACTCACACTCAATTCCTAATCAACTCAATAGGTAAACGTGCCTAAAACAAACTTTATTTTAAGTTGGATAAGTTTACACACCAAATTTGAGCAACTCAATACTCAACTCAATTCAGCTCGTTTACACCCCTTAGTCCGTAGCTAGCATCAATCATAAACTATAAATACATATTACACATCTTATCTATCAAAACAACAGCACCTATGTCCGTGTGTGTGTGTGTGTATATATATATGTATATATATATATATATATATATAGAGAGAGAGAGAGAGAGAGAGAGGAGGTACCTGAAAGATGGTTGGAATGGAGGAGGGGAAAAGAGAGGTTGAGTAGGAGGAGATGGAGAAGTGGGCCGAGGAAGACTACGATCCTCCCCAGAACGATTGTTTCGAAAAAATGGAGGTGACTGTGTCCTTTGAAGAACAGAGGTTCTGCGATATCAAATAAAATCCTAAATGACTATCCCCTTGGTGATTATCTAATATAACATTATTCCTTTTTTTTTTTTTTTTTTTTGACAAGTGCTAATAGAACATTATTGTTTATCATTAAATAAAATGGTGTAAAGGTTAACATAACATACAGATATATCTAGAAAGGACCAAGACCCACCAACAAATAAATATGGGTATAATTTTAAAACAACTTATTACCTTCCGATGACAGTTCCGGAGTTTCTTAGAGTTCCTTCATTAGAAAAGGGTGAGGGAAGTGCCCTATTTCTCTTCTTATCTTGAACCTGGGAGTTCTTGGCAGGAAACCCAGTTCCATCATTATGGAATGCAACAAGGGGTGTTACTGGAGGAGATCTTTGACTTGCTTGGCCATTGTGGACTTCACTAAAAGTTCTACTCTCATCACCCCGTTCAATACTAGCTTCATTGGGCCTAAGATTACAGGCAAACTGTCAATACATTCTATGGTAACTACCAAGAATAACTAGATAAAAAATTGTGAAGACATAGTACAAGTTCTACGAAACTTAAATTTTTAATTATATTGATTCAGAATAATTCGTAACAAAGCAAGCAGCAATATACTAACGTCCAGCTTAGATATATTAGTGAACACTAAGTACAAGTTCAAATATGTGTATGAATAAGAATTGTATGATCAATAAGCTTATCGAAAGGGAGGAATACAGAAAGAAAAAATCTGCACTTCATTACATTTTCATGTACTCCCTCCATTCCAAAATTAGAGATGCCCATGCGTCTTAATGTAGTACAATTGTGAAATCCTAAAATTCAAATTTGAAGTGAATTTATTTTATTTTGATTGATTTCAAAGTCAATGTTGTAAACTACATAAGGAGTATAAAATACTACAACGTACAAACCTCGAAATTTTGAAATTTTAAAAATTTTATATCAAAACTTGAGTTTTAGGATTTCACAAACCTAGTTTGGTAGAACTCAAAAATATCTCGAATTTTGGAACGGAGGGCATATTAATTATTATGTGCTCATATTATATATATAGACTTGATACTCAAGTTGGTGATTGCTAGAAGTTCTGAAGTAATAGCAAAAAGGCACACAATAGATGGGCCATACTATCAGCTCCTCTCACAGATAAGATAATCGTGGAAAAACATTTCCAGGTATTGACTGCAGTGGTGATCGTTATGGTGGATTTTTTTTCATTTAAGCGGGACCAGTAATAGTGGACTTTTTTTCCAAACGAACAAACTGGTGTTCAGGAAACGTCCAAAATTCCCTGACAGCTCAGCATAATTGCTTTCGAAACTAACTAAACTACAAGCAAATGGCTTATCCTAGCATTCTAGATCCCAACATAAAGCCTTCCAATTGATAACTATGTTTTAATTTATAATCATCTTCTGCCGTTTCCACCACTTTTATCATTTTATGATGATTAAAGATTCTTCGCTTCTCTCCCTTTTTAAAAAAAAAAAAAAAAAGCAATCTTGTTACATAGAAAAGATATGAATTTCAAAAGATAACCTTAACTCGAATGCATAGATAATGTTACTCCCTCAATTCCACGAAAAAGAGCCCCATTTCTCAAATTTTCTGTTCCACATAAATGTACTTGTACCTCTTTTACTAGTGGTAGTTTATAAGGACACAATATCCCCAAGTTAGCCGTTCCAATTACATTATCATTATCAGGCCACTAACCTTAAATCAAACAGTCATTATTTTAGGGGTAAACAATGAATTAAAACATATCTTTCATATTCTCACATTTTACAAATGGTACTGTTCTTGTATAACAGAATGAGTATTTTTTTAGGGCGTTGACAGTTCACAGTAGTTGAAATCAGAAGCTAGTTCTAAGGCTGTAATTAAATCAAACAATTCGGGATCAACCATCGACTAAAAGTTTGATTCATGCTTGACTCGAAATATTATGAGCAAAATATGACAACATATTAAAGTTCGGCTGATTCTCAATTTGTTATTTTCTCACTTGGAATTACTCTACCGAAAAGTTCAAACTAATCGGCTTGATAGTTAAATGAGCCTAAAACAAACTTTATTTTAAGCACGTTAAACTTCACAGACCAAATTTGAGCAACTCAACACCCACCTCAATTTGGCTCATTTACACCCCTAGCTAGTTATCGGGCAATTTCTCAAAGCATCAACCATAAACAACTACAAATAAGCCAAAAAAAAATCTGATCTATCAAAACGACAGCGCTTATGCCATTATATACATATACAGAGAGAGAGGAAGGGGGTTACCTGAAAGATGGTTGGAAGGTGGAAAAAGGAAAGAGAGGTTGAGCAGGAGGAGATGGAGAATTGGGCCGAGGAAAGTAGGCATCGAATGGATTCTGTGGTGGTTTTGGGGAAGCTCCTGGACCCGTGTCTTTACCAAATCCCTTGAATGCCATCGTTTTGCTCTCCTTCTACTTCAAATCATGAATGACCACAAACGTGTTTGATGAATTGCTTCTCTCAGTTTCTTCTTCTCTAGGATCTCCCTATTTCGGGCCTGAGATTGAAAACTTGGGAAGTTTGAACGAGGAAGATGAAGGTCGAAGAGTGACGCACCACGCGGAAGCTAATTTCAATAGTTTTCCCGTTAGCCTCGAAAATTTGTATACTAAGTTAAGGTTGTCGCATAGGGCCCCAAGTCGATTATTGGTAGTCCGAGCCCATTAGACTTTGGGTATGGGCTTTTTATTTCACCTATGTATTCAATTTTCCTATTTTCCATTGTAGTTTGTAAATCATCCATATATTTGTATTAATTTACTTTAATAACTTTAGATTAAAAAAAAAATGAGAACGATATATATAAAAAGAAAGAATCAAATCTAGGAACTATCAACATGAAAATATTAAAATCAAGTAAAACATGAAAAGTAGCTTATATGCATCCACTAGAGTTAGAGCGTAATTATAAGCCAACAAGACAAAGTTACACTATTTTTCAACGACTTTGATGTAAATTGTTAAAAAATAGTGACATCAATTATCATTAGTATTATAATCATCGAATTTGAGGCTTCTAATACTTTTAAAAAATAGAGGGTTTCAAGGTATCAATATTAATCATCGGGCTAGGATTTCATCTACGATGAACAAAAGATTTAAGAGGTTTAGGTACTCAACCTTTAGTTTTAAGGTTCTTCAACAAAAAAAAAAACATTTCCTTTTGAGATCAAATAGTTCGTATAGTGCCAATGAAGTCTTAATATTAAAATTGAGATCTTGAAATTGTTTACTTGTAGTATGTAGCGTGTGAAATTATTTTTTCTATTATTAATTTAAGCAGAGTTCTTATTTTTGAGATTTTTTAATTGTACGAGGCCTCAAAATTGAGACTCTTGCAGGTAGTGGATGAAGTTATTTTTTTTAATGGTATAGAGTTTTGTCCCCCCTTATTTTCTTGCATGTAGTCCATTATTAATATCATGGAATTATGATGTTTTTATAAGATTCGAACATTGATTTATCTTAGATTGATGCCGTTGTAAGTAGGACTGCTCATTCTCCAGAACTCGAATCGGTACCGAACTGAATTGAGCTTTCAGTTCATATCATGGTACCAAACCGTTTAACCGCTTTCGGTATTGGTTTGGGACATGCTTTAGTTCGGGTTTTCGGTTCGGTTCTGTCCTGGTTTTTTTTTTTTTTTTTACTTTTTTAAAAAAAATAAATTTTAATTTTAACTTTTAAATTTTAAATTTTAAATTTTTTTTATACCATACAGAATTCTCAAAAACATACATCTTACGTTTATGTTCTAATTTGCATCTTTTGTATTATTAATTGAAATATAATTAAAAAAAAATATTACTCTTCTCATTGGATTAGTTGAGTAAAGGATATATTGAAGAAATTGATTAATTAATTAATTTGTTTTTATTTAAAATTATTCTTGCTTGCTATGAATTAGATTATTATTTATTTTAACTTGTAATATTTATTCAACTAATATATTCTTCAATAATAAAAATAAAATTTTTTGCAATTAGTCTAGACATTGATCGGACACCAATACTAGTTGAATATTACTCCTTGAGCACAACCGAAAATATAAGGACGAACGACTAGGGTTTTATTTAATGCTAAGTAAATAGTTTCACTTATTTTTCTCATAATTAACACATAAAGATGTTGTATGAGAAACACATTATTTTTATCTTCAGTTTTTTTTTTTTTTTATTTTATAACCGGTATCGAACCGAAAAAATTCAAACCGAAAATTAATTTTAAAAAGACCAAAAAAATTGAAACCGAAAATTACCGAACCGAAAGTACCGAAACCGTGGTTCGGTTCCGGTTCGATAATCGGTTCGTACTGAAAAAACCGAAACCATGAGCACCCCTACTTGTATAATGATGTACTCTCTTTATCCCAAAAAGAAAGATCAAATACTACTTTTTCTTTGTCCCAAAAAGAATGAACAACTACAAAAATAATGAGAATATATAGTTTTAAAATAAATAAATTTTATGTGGTGTATTATAATTCTTTCTCTTTAAAAAAATATTTCTTAATTTACATATATTAAATAATTTAATTATTTTTTAAAGATAAATATAATATTATGGGCTTGAGTAATATAATCCTAGGCTCTCGCATCAAGTTTTTAGCATTTCGTCACTGTGCACATCTATATATATATATAAAGCATAAATTGGTTAAACAAAGTTAATTTTGGTTCCATATTTTACTTAGACTATCATACCCATACTAATGTGCCACTAGACTTGGTTAATTCAATGGAGTTAACTTGGTCATTTTTTTCTTTTTAAAAATTAATTGTAGTTATTAGGATTTGAACCTGGGTCACTTCAATAGGTTATGAGTAAGTTGACCACTACATTAAACTCATATAACGAAATAAATTATAAAATGTTAAAAATTGTATGTTTCACTTAATGATATATAAATTTGGTTTTCTATTATTTTCAAGTATACATACTTTTCATTATCAACGTATTTACCGAAATCATCACTTAACTATATTTTAATTATAAATTATTAAACATAAACCTCTAACATATATATAAATACAAATTTATTGCTAAAAAAATATTACCAATAAAAATAACTATGAATTGTCTTATTATTTTTTATATATAATATATGTTAAAGAAATCACCACTAGCTTATATTTTAAATACAAATTATTAAAACTAAACATCTAACATATATATATAAGTATAAAAAATATATTTTTTTTATCAATATATTGTTTCTTTTACACAATCATTTCGATTCCATAATGAAAAATATCAAAATTATTACTAATAAAAGTAAGTATGACATATTTATTATCTTTAATATTACATATCTATTATCTTTAATACATAATCCTTATTTAAGTATATTAATAAGTTTAATTACACAAAGGAATTAGAAAATGAATAACAAAAACATAAAAAATTACAAATAACTTATAATTTGTTTTTATTTATGAACATAAATTCGATCAACTTTAAAAAATTATAATAGTTTATTATTTACAAAAAAAATAAAATCAAAGAGTTTATCTTAAAATAAAATTTAAAAACTTATTTATCAAATAAATAAATAATTTATGAATATATATACATAATATCAACTATTTTAACTTCGAACTAATTAAATATTAAAAAAATTATATAAAATATTACAATAAATTTTTATAATATATCAATAAACAATTGTGTTTAGCCTGATAACGCCAAACATTCGAACTAGTATGCTTAAATTATAAACCTTGTTATCCACGTGTAATGACTCGAGTAAATTTTAACTTCTAATTTTTTTTTGAAATTTGCACTCATATTATTGCGGAATGTATTATATATTACAAATAAATTATTAGTGTGAGAAAATAATTAAACAAATTCATTATACGTACTTTATAATGCCCTATTGTTATCTCAAAGGATTATCAACCTAAAATGCTAAATCAATTATAAATTCCATATTCCGATTATATATTCAAAAATTATATTCATCATTAATGACGACTCACGAAGAAAATATGAAATAATTACTAAAAATATATATTATTTCTTAAAAAGAGGAACAAGCTTAACAAGTTCATATACAGATTTGCATATAAATCAAGTATGAATTAATTACTACATTTATTTTGAAAATGGTGAAACTAAGATGAATAACGCTAGGTGTGAGAACCCAAATTTATTAGTAGATGATTTATAATATAAATTCTCCTTCTTATTATTTGGCTAAATTATTTTCTGCATCGTCACGTTACGGAAATTAAATTAAAATAAGAATGTTATGCTCAAGGGCATTTTGGTCATTTGACTAACATTGTGCTCAAGGGCATTTTGGACATTTCGACATAAGTTATGCCCAAAGGCATTTTAGTCATTATTGGTAAGTTGTGCCTAGGGACATTTTAGTTATTTTGACCCGAAAGTTAAAAAGTGTTCAAAATCATAAATCAACCAAAGATCTGGAATCAGCACGGAAAAATAATGAATCAAAATGCCATCGAATTTTTGATTTAACAAAGTCCCGAGTTGAATTTTTGACCGGAGCGTCGTATGAAAAAACAGATAGCGCTGTTGAAATCGCAGTGTGCCAAAACGTAGGAAAATAGTATAATATTGTATTTTATAATTTTTGACTTTTTAAATTATTATTTAATTATTAAATTAATCAATTAGCAAATCGATGCAAAACAGTAATTTAAAATTTAAAATTCAGCCAAGTTGACTAGATGGGGCCAACTGACGCACAGGCCCCAGAACTTTATCTTTTTCTCTTTGGCCCCTTTCCTTTTCTACTCTTTTCGCTTTTCCCCCAAACTTTTCGTAGTTTCTGAAATTTTCCAAGTCTGTAATCAGTCCCTTTCTTGCTTCGATCCAAGCTATTGAATGTTGTAAATGGTCTTTAAAGCACGTACAACCTAACCCTAACTCATCTCATTAGCCAAATACTCTGCATTCAATTTTTGTTCTTGGTCGAGGTAAGCGAGAATTCAAAATCGATTTTTGTTGTTGTTTAGACTAAATTGATGATTATAATAGCATTTGGGAGTTTCTTAGAATCGATTTAAGCTTTCAATCGATCAAGAAGATCAAGAGTCGAGCCATTTAAGGTCGATTTACAGTCGGCCTACTTTTGGCGTGTTATTGACCAAAGATCGGATTTTTAGGCTCGAATCGGATGTGTTTGAGTTGATGGGAGGGTCCAATGGATTCTTGCAGTTGAAAAGATCATTTTGATACCTTCCAATCGAATTTTCATGATGTTTTAAAGTCTATTTGGTTTTCCCGGAGAGCTTGTGGCTACCGATGATGGCTTCTTAGCCGGAACCGAAAACGATGAACATGGCCTCCCTGTTCTTGAGGTTCCAAGTCACAGGGATGGTGAGAATCGATGTTTCACCAATCCCTTTGCCACAAAGTTGAGCTTACCTTTCGATTTAATGTGTGTACGTGTGTGTATAGCAATGGCAGTGTTACCCAAGGATCCTATCATAAATCGTACTCTATTATTAGTTGTGGATAAGTTTGTGTCGGAAAAATCGACCTTTACCTAACTTAGGTAATTATAATGTCTTGCTAGAGGCTGCTTATAACTTGTGGGCCGAAAAGGAGTTTTGGGCCTACTACTAATGTTAGGTGAACCTACAGGGTCGCACACTAAGCGAACTGGGCTTATAATGTATTGGGCCGGACAACTAGAGTTTCCTTGTTCT
>JAUMHB010035320.1:0-20172 GCA_032359685.1 Pittosporum tobira | reverse complement strand
TAAGAATCCTATTACCATAAGAAATCTATTACCATAATAATACTATAAATATAATATTAATTATATTTAACAATACTTTTATTACTATCAAAAGGTGCACGTAGTAGTGTTTACTCAAAATACTAGTATTTTAGTTGTGTGAATTTTTTTTTTATCACATATACATATGTATATTTGGTAATTAAATAGGTGACATATATTCACCACATCCGAATTCACATTTTTAAAATTTAGTGAATCTTCCTATCCCTGTACCCTTGTATGACCCGCCTGTAAATCTTTGCTTCTTAGTTTCAAGGTCATCAAAAGTATAAAACAAAATACAATCTACTTTATCAGGATTTGAAAATTGACTTGCATCCAGATCTACAACGGTCGGATTCAATCCACCATATGAAGGCAAAATCACTCCGTTTGTTACAAAAAAATATTTTTCAGAAAATATTTTTCAGATTTTTTTTGTTTTTGGTATATCAGAGAAAATTCAGTCAACAAAAATTCATTTTATAGTCAATAGAAAATTCTTTTGTTATTTCAGGAAAAAGAAAACGACTTACATATTTAAATCTGTAAGTCATTTTTCAAAAAGTGGTCCGAGTGTTATCTCTTTCTGTCATTCTTTATAACACTTTTATTTTATCACTTAGTTTTTTATTTTTTATTTTTAAAATAAATATATTTATTTTGATTTTCACACTATATGTATAATTAATATTTTATTTTGAATTACATATACACAAATATTTCCTAAATTTTAATTTTTTTTTATTCTTAAAAATCTTCAAAACTACTATTTTATTAAATTTTTTCTTATAAAGTATGAACATTCTTATTGTTATACCATAGTATTAAGTTTTTATATACATACAAATAAATTCAAATTTTCATTAAAAGAATTTAGTTTTATCTTATTAAAAAAACTAAAATATACTTATATTAATTTAAAATAACATAATTGTTAAATTTATTTTGAAAACCAAATATAAAAATGCATTTTCAAACTCATTTTCAGCTTGATTATCAAACATCAGAAAATAAATAATTTTCCCATAAATTATTTTCTTAGAAAACGTTTTAACAGAAAATATTTTATGAAACACGTTTTTCTTGTATAAAACTGAGCCTAAAATTAAGAGTATTTTCGGAAACTAATAGCAACATTCACTCCCTAATAATCGAATGAGAAAGGACTAACCTCACTTTCAAGGCTAGAAAGCATGGACTATCACTTTGCTGCCGTATCCCTATATTCTCGCACTGAGCTCTTGGGTGTTTGGGGAAATGTACTACGTGCATGAATTTTCATATTATCGAACTTGAGCTGGGGATTCGTCCGAATACAAACACAATTAGTAATACGGACAAAAAATAAAATGGATTATTAATAATATGTGATACGGTAAAATATGTTCTCCAGTCCAAAGGAGACACGTGGCACCCTGAAGAAGATAATATTAGAGATACTGGTAGTTTAAATATGTACTTATCAAGTGGTTACAATGGATAGAGAAGTAATTAGTCTAGATGGATTGAGCTATATAGGATTGAATGCCATGCCCTGCTAGGTTGCATTGGGAGAAAAGTTAGGCCTTGTTAGCAGCAAATCATCAGGAATGGATTCAATCAACGGATTCCTCTTGCCTCTTGGATCCAAAGGGCGAGTCGAAGACATTGAGTACTTTCTTAGCAAAGGGAACTTGTTGGGGCGAGCAAGGGCATGAAGGAGAAATCCGTTTAACTCTTTTTAATGCAGGAGCCTAGCTAGCTTATTTTTTTCAGAAATTCAGACGGATGTTCGGAATGCCTTCAATCTTTCTACTTTGCATTCTCATAGCCCTCTTATAGTCCTCTTTTCATATTAGCCAAATTTGACTGTGTCACCTATGGGATAGAGCCTTTTGGGCCTCGACCCGGGCATAAATTATTAGTTAGGTTGTCAAGTTTTCCAGGGAGTAGATTTAAGGAGTCTTTGAAGCGGAATAATCTTAAATAAATCTGAATCTAGCAAGCGAGCTTGATTTTCTTTTTGTAGTCAATAAGCTTACTTCTTTTCATTGGTTTTCAGATTCCATTCAAAGACTTTAGCCAGCCCTTCAGCTAGGAATTAGTGTTCGACCTTCTCTCCTGCCCCTCTTATATTATAGATATGTCATCTATCCTCGTAAAGTCATCCCCGCCAAGCTTTCGGGGAGAGACGTGATGGAGATCGTCCCAAAATAAGGCTAGGGTTTTCACTTTAGCCCTAATTAGGGCAACGTGACATTCCACATGGTAATCTAGCTCATCGGCCATCCCTAAGCCTCGGTAACCCGCTTCGTCCAAATAAGGATATGTCCCGGCTCTCAGCATCTAGAAGGTTCAAACTCGACCATCGACCTCCGAAAGGTCTTGCACTTGCCTCAGTCTAGTCGGATCATCACCGTCAGGAATTTTCAAACTATGCGCCTTGAGCCCAAGCCTCCCCAGATAGCGGGCCCAATCCACCCCATCGATTGGGCCTGACTCTGCTGTCCAGCGGGCCACAGGCCATAAAACAAGTTCCCAGGCGGTGTCTAATTAGCCGCCTAACCTTGCAACTTTGTGAACTCAAAGGAGGCGCGCCATATCTGCTGTCAACTCAAAACAGACACACCATGCCTACTTTATCAGGCTGCGGGTTAAGACAAACTCTACAAATACTGCCTTATCTTCACATAGAAGGGGATCCAAAAAAATTGAACAAAAGAGCTCAAACTCTGCAAAAATAAAAATACTCTGGTAAACCCTTCCCCTCTCACTTAATATTCGGATTATCAATTTAATCTTAGCTAACTTAAGTATCGGAGAGGGAACAAGGGAACAAATCTTCTGTGTTGCCCGCATTTCAGGTGAAGACTTGGTCAAAGGTCGGGTTGGTCCCAACAAGACGACATAGTCTTGTGTGTAAGCATAGAATTTCTGGTCGAACCCACCCAACCGACCCAACTAAGACGAACCGAACCTGATATACAATTTTCAGGTGATTCACCCATGTTCCTAAATTCGTAATCCTGTAGCAGTATGGGAAGCATCATACCAAAGAGTATGCTACCAAGATGATTTCTTTATGCCCATCAAAGGACCTGGATATGCTAATTAGAAAGAACTCATATATGGAACAAAGGTGACTCGTTGAAATACATTGGTTTTTTACTCGTGCAAAGGAACTATTTTTTGGCAACTTGGACGACTTGCAACGATGTATGTCCCCCATCTCACTAGGAAGATCGATATCTTTACAAAAACCTTTATAAAACTTTCGTCTCAATTCATATTTAGCCGTGAGCAATCTACGTTTATGATCTCGTATATTTCTCACTTCTCCAGTATCTTACTTGTGTCACCCCTTATCTTTTTGCAAAAAGCCTCCCCACGGTGGTAAAATGCGTGAAAAGTGATAGAGCGTTTTACCTTATTGATTGACCTACTTTTGCTACTAGTTAAGATTCTTATTATAGCTGAACAAGCTTAGCCAGCCCCACTAAATGAGCTAAGGTTATAGCGGGAGAATTCGATGGTCTTATGCCACTAGACTAGTCCAATAAGTAGCGTTACATATTTGACAGTAATTTCGGTTGAAGTAGTACTTTCCGCTATACTAGAATCTTCCTACACATTAAAGCCCCCGAATCAAGTCCTGCCCACAGAAACAAAAAGTAATGTGAATAGTAAAAAAGAGAGGAAGAGGGGCGTTTCGTTAGGGGTTCAAAAGGCATAGTTTTCAGTATGTCTCCGAATGGGGCTCCCCACTAGTCTGGCCAGCTAATGAGCATGGAGTAGGATAAGGTCAATGTAAGTAGTTTTTTAGACCATAGGGACGGGAAATCGAATAATTATCTATCTAGGCTTATCTCAGTTGCCAACGAGAATTTTAATCACCCTTTAGACAAAACTCTAGCGCTATATGAAGTGGACATCTGAGATAAGTTCAACATCTCATTCAATCATCATTCATAGCGTATTCTTTCCTCCATTTTACTTCTCCAAAAGACTGTTGTCTGACTTTGGCATCGGAGCCTCTCCCCTGAAGACCACCTATAGGGATTTGTTTTACAAGCTCCCAGGAGGACTTTGGCAATGTTCCAACAAGTTCCTTCTCAATCAACACTCTACATTCATCTGACTCGACTCAACGACTTTTCGACAGCATCAGTATGTTCCCATAACTTTCCAGAAAGTATATACTACTTTTAAAACACATTACTAGTATTTATTTTTTTTCATATGGAAGATAACAACAATAATATATTAGATACTTTTATTACTACAAAAGGGGCACATAGTAGTGTTTTTTGAAAATACCAGTTTTTAGTTGTGTGAATTTTTTCTTGTCACATATGCATATGTATATTTGGTAATTAAATAGGTGACATATACTCACCACACCTGAATTCGCATTTTTAAAATTTGGTGAATCTCCATATCCCTGTATCCTCGTATGACCCACCTGCAAATCTTTGCGTCTTAGTTTTAAGGTCATTAAAAGTGTTGAACAAAATCCAATCTGCTTTATTAGGATTTGAAAATTGACTTGCATGCAGATCTACAGTGGTCGGATTCAATCCACCATATGAAGGAAAAATCATTAAAATTGAGAGCTGGCATCGAAGGCAATGAAATAGTAGATATTTCCAGGGGATGAATGTTCAAATTCCTTTTGTACAGATGGTAGTAAATGACAGAAGCAATGGCTGCTTGAATGAAAAAAGGAGCTACTTCATGTCAAGTCTATTGCCTATGTCTCCAGCCCATGGCAAATAAGAATCATAAATTAGGACTTTGGTAGGGCAATCAAGGAAACTTTTCCGCTGCTCGATAAGGCTGGGCGAATTTTGTGACACGTGGGGTTTGAGATGGGCCAAATATATAGGATCGAGTATGGTCAAGTTTATTGCAGTCATCAAATTCATAGGATATATAATGATGGTTGATGGAGCTGGCTTGGTCTTGCGCGGAGTTTTTAGTATTGGTGGGTGTAAAGAGTGTGACTTCAATCCTTTGGCTGCTAAACGCTTGGCGAATTACATCATCGGGTTCATGTGGCCTTGAGCTGGGTAAGGGATTGATACGTGAGTTTTGTTGGACATTTTGTAATGTTTTTTAAGCTAATTCTTCCTGAAGATGAAATATAATTGCAAGTTTGCTGAAGATCACAGTCATGATACTAGAATGTTATGCCCCAAGGATTATATTGAAAGGAAAATCAAATAATGGCAACTCCTTCACTATGTAGCCTGCCCATACTGAACTCCCTGTCCAAATGGAAGTCCTTACAAGAATAACAACCAATTATATCTATGGAGGATTCAGGGCTAAAGGACCATTAACTCGACCAAGAAAAGGGTACACTCGATAAATATACAACGTCGACCTATATGTACCCCCTTCAAAGAAGCTAAAGATTCCTCCAACACCTGTGATCTCCTTCACTAGTGATGATTACTCCTACATTTGACAACCTCACTAGCAGGCATTGGTATATTTGTTATAAGTGGGAATATTGATTACTAATTTTAAACTATTGATGATTTTGAAAATATGTTAATATATTTATTGCACATTTTTGTAATAAAAAGATGTATCTGTTCAATAAAATAAGACATTTCATTAAGTTAAAAGGTGCAATGAATATGTGTTAATATAGAGTAGATGTGTCTATTCATATATGGAGTAGATATATCTATTCATTCATGTCTCTTCAAAGAGATGTGTAAAGCCTATAAAGGCTAAGGACCTCATTCTAAAACAGAAAAATCCAAGTAACTCATATTTCACATATGAGTGGATTCACTCTTTTAAATATTTCTAGTACTTGAAATATTTAATGTTTTTAATTTCTTTTCTTTCTCATTATGGTTTTGATTAAATATTAATTCTGCACTTAATATTTAATGAGAATTAAGTTCCTGACCTGTCTTATCTTGGGAGACAATTCGCTGTTAACCTTGTGCAGTATATAAGGGGCGAATATTGTCTTAAGGGAAGAGTAAGCATCACTCGATTTAGGTGGATATTATTTTATCAGAATTATTGTGTTATTTTTAAAGCGGGGTTACAACAAATGTTCCAACAATAATCATTGTCAGGATGGTGCCATACATCGTCGAAAGCATCCACTAAGACACTGGTGCCTCAGGTGACCTTTTGTATTTCTCAGCCTATGAGAAAATGGACCACATATTCATAAAACTTGAGCTGGCTGAAATAACAACTATCTATGGGGTTGATAATAACCCAGTTCCTCGGAATTGTTAACATTCCAACCATGTTTAGAGCATTCCCAATGAGGGTTGCCATTCCGGTTCGATATTATGTCATGCACGTAGAAAGCTCATCGAACACCATAAAAATAAGAACCACACTACGTTACGAGTAGTGGTGTCGATTCCCTAACTAAAAATGAAATTCCCTACCGAGTACGGCATCAACAAAGTCTCGGGTAATCTAATAGTATCCCGAGCCTATTATTTCAAGTCCAGGGTTTTCACCTGCATAGGTATATTCTGACGCTGAAGTCCAAGCCGTTCAGTGAAGTCTAGACCATTGATAGCGGAACCAATAGACGACATAGAGGATGTTGAACTCTCCTTAGAGACTCCTGACCCGAGAGTCACTACAGGCCAAGACAACCCGGAATAGCTCCGACTAAAGCTAATTGACCTCCTTTGGGAGTAATGTAGACATATTTACTTGTACCCTAGATAAGATGCCCGGAATTAATGAGAATGTACCCCAAACATAATCACAAATTAAAGGTCGGTCCCGAGTGAAGACCAGTCAAACAAAATTGTTGAATGATGGCTCCCAAATGCTAGGCGGTCGTTTACAAAGTAGTTAACAAACTTCTAAAGGTAGATTTCAAACACAAGATCGAGTACGCCAACTAGGTGGCTAATGTGGTGCTGGTCCAAAAACATAATGGCAAGTGCATGACGTGCATCGACTATATGGACTTAAACTAGGTATGCCCAAAAGACTACTACCCCAGCCGAGCATTGACCAACTAATGGAAGCCACAGTCTGCTACCTATTGTTTCGTTTCCTAAACGCTTTATCCAGATATACCCAGATAAAAATATGGGCATTTCACAGAAAGAAATTGGAGTTCATCACATATTCGGCAATTTATGCCAACAAGGTAATGCTCTTTGGTCTCAATAACGCAGAGGCAATCTTCCAACGCCTGGTGAAAAAGGTTTTTTGCTTCTCAGTTTGGAAAGAATAGAAAGGTCTATGTCAATGACATGATCGTCACAACCAAGAAGGAACCTGACTATATTTCTAATTTGAGAAAGTGTTTCGACAACCTCAGAAGACACTACATGAAGCTCAACTTGAGTAAAAGTAGCTTCATGTCTGAACTGGGAAATTCTTGGGGTACATGGCGAGTAAGAGTTGTACTGGAGTGAACTTAGAAAAAATCAAAGTTATCCTGGACATGAATCCCACGCAAATGATCAAAGAAGTACAACAGCTCATCATACAAATGGCAACCTTACGATGATTCATTGCCGATAAGAGACTTTATTGCTTAATATTTTGATATAATTTTCTCTTGATTTTTAGCTATTTGCGTAATTATTCTAATTAAAATTGTCAATAATTATTCTATTTTTAGTTTGGATTACTACTCCTTGTTTGAACTTTGTTTTGTAAATTTTTGAGGCTATTTTCGTGCAAATTTGGGCTAGAAATTACAAGAAACAAATAATGTTTGAAGTAGGAAAAAGCTGGAATTAACAGGAACAAAATAGAATGAGTCAGCACCTCCCATTGGCTACCTGTGGGAGCTCCCACGACCGTGGGAGGTGGTTTACATGGATTTTTAGATTCCTGTTGCAAGTAGGCTTGGGGGATCTGATCAAGACTTTTACAATGAGACTTATAATCAGAACCAAATTGTATGATATGTGTATTATAGAGGCTACAAATACCATATACTCCTAGGCAATTTTATGTACAATTTTATTATTAGTTATTATTAGTTTAGTAACAAGTATTGTAGAGACGGTACTCGGTAGAAGACTTTTTAATGAAAGACGAAGGCTTTCTATTTGAGTAACTTATGAGTTTTACAATTCTAAACTTCTGTCTTTCTTTCG
Source organism: Pittosporum tobira (assembly GCA_032359685.1). Classification (NCBI taxonomy): domain Eukaryota; kingdom Viridiplantae; phylum Streptophyta; class Magnoliopsida; order Apiales; family Pittosporaceae; genus Pittosporum; species Pittosporum tobira. The sequence goes on along the minus strand of JAUMHB010035320.1, from coordinate 12,052 downwards.
TTAATTTAATTATGTTCTGATCTATTTGTGTTAAAATTAGATGGATCATACTCATGATTAATTATATATAACGATTTTATCATACTTTTTATGCGAATTAATTTTGTTGCGAGTTATGTTTCATATTTTTAATACTTCTAAATAATTGTCTACTATTTAGATAATTTTTATCACATAGTTTAAGAACCAAGAGGTGAGAACATGTGAGTACTCGTGTGATTCATAACCATAAACTAAACCTAGGTAGAGATAGTCTAGGTTATTTGTGTAGTTTTGATAGTAACTTAACTATATAATGGTTAAAAAATTTGAGAATTTCTAAAAAACTTAATGCTCTTAGTATTATTTAAATTCTCATGGAGAATGTGAGTTAATAATTGAAATAGGGATGCTATAACTAGAGATTTAGTAGCAATCTAAAATTGAAAAAATTATACTATCACAATATGATTAATTTCATAAATTGCATGATAAATCAATTGGGTGATTATGATTGGGTAGGTTAAATCAAAATTTTAGCATTCTTTCTTATTCTGTTTAAAACCCTAATTTAAATCTGTTTAATTATTAGTTTAGTATTTTAGTTATATAAAACTTCTCTCTTTATTAATTAGTTAAATAAGTGAAAAATTATCTAAGTGGTACATAATTAATAAATTACAATTCTCTGTAAAATTGATATCTTTTTATACTATCAATTGATTGTGTGAGCTTGCATATCACCGACCAATTGCATGCTCGGCCGTGTGATGCCTCCAGTTCTTTAATATATTGAAGGGAGGAAAAAGTTTTAGTTGTACAAATGAGTGCCATAAAGCATTCGACATAATAAAGCACTATTCGACAGAGGCCTATATTTCTACCTAGCAGCAACTCCCTGAGCAGTCAAATCCGTACTCATCAGAGAAGAACATGGTCAACGACATCTTATGTACTACATCAACCAAGCACTTAAAGACACGCAGACCAAGTATCCTAACATAGAAAAATTCGCCTTCTCTCTACTTATGGCCTCCTAAAAACTCTAACAATACTTCCACGGGCGAATGATCATAGTCCTAACAAACTGGCCTCTCCAGAAAGTGTTGTATGAGCCAGAGCTCTCCCGGTAATAGATCAGATGGGCGATGGAACTGTGCAAATTTAATATCAGGTATTTTCCACAAAAGGCCAGGACAATGTTTTGCAGATTTCGTCATCAAGTTCGCCTTTCCAGATAACCAGTCAAAAATATTACTGGGGCATGAGAATCCCCATGCTGGCCCGATGCCCATCGACAAGCCTCTACGACTTTAGACACTATATACATGGTTCATTGATGAAAGTGACATTAGGGGCAAATATGATAGTAATTAGCCTTGTGTGATTCGAGGTTTGCCAGGCCATAAGATTCCCTTTTTCCCACCTCTACCAGCGAGGCTTAGTACAAACGTTCCTGGCGAGATAGAAACTGACCCTATAGATAAATGCTAAAGATGTGAAAATTTATAGTGATTATCTTTGGTCATACAATAGGTCACAAGAGAATACTGGTGATAGATCCCCCAACAATCAAATACGCAGCCAAAACAAGAGAGATTCTCGAATGATATAAGAGCTATACCATCGGTGTAATCCTCCAAGCGGGAAATGAAGTGGCTAATGCCTTATCTAAGTTAGCCACCTAGGGACATTCTTCCTTTGATAGGGCGATATACCTGGATACACTCTATCAGTTGGGCATCGATGAAGAACAAATTATGGTCGGGATGATAATGGGTGACTAGAGAAGCCTGATAATCGAGTACATAAAAAAATGAGACACTATCAACGGACAAAGTTGAGTCTCGGTGCTTGATATTCAAGGCCGCATCTTTCACAATGGTAGAAAGCATCATATTCTGATGATTTTTTACAATGTCACTACTATTGTGTTCTAGTCCAGCCTGCACGGCTCGGATATTATAAAATGTACACAAGGTACCTGTGGTAGCTATATCAGAAGAAAATCCCTTACATGTACCATTTGAATTACCGAAGCTGGATATTACTAGCCGACTCTTATGCAAGACTCCAAAACATACGCCTAGAAGTGTTAATGGTACCAAGTTTGCACCCCTATGTATGCTAAGACAGATGCCTGAGGAGCTAGCATTAATCCTCAGTCTAATCCTATTCGCAATATGGGAAATCAACTTGTGGGCATTTACCCACCCTCACTCATCTATTGGTTCATGTTACGTGATAATTGTTGTCAACTACATGACAAATGGGTGGAGTCGAAAACTTTGAAGAGGATAACATCGCAAAATTGCCAACAATTCTTTTAAGAAAATGTTGTTATGCGCTTTGGGGTACCACAGATTCTTATTTCTGAGAATGACATGCAATTTGTGGACTCTAATTGTTGGGCGCACTTAGTTGAGCTCGATATAGCTCATTGCCAAGTAGCTGTCAAGCACCCGTAAGCAAATGGAGATGTGGAAATAACCAAATAAAATCCTACACACCGACATCTATAAATTCTTAGAGGAAGAGCAAGGAAGTTGGCATAAAGAACTGGAAAAACCTCTTTCAAATTGGCATAAAGTTAGATGTTAGCAGATCGACTAAAAAGGAGGTGCTAACTTATTAACATATCCAGTTTGATGAAGCAAAGAATTAGGAAGGGATCCGCTTGAACCTAGACCTCCTTGATGAGATTCGGGATGCAGCGGTCCTCCAGATGGCCTATTATAAATAGCAAACCGCGACATATTACAATGTCAAGGTAAAAACTAAGCACTTCGACGTCAAAGACTTCATCTTTCGGGAGATCATTTCCTTTAAACCAACAAAGTATAACAAGCTACCCGCAACCTATGAGGGGCCCTACGCCGTCGCGACAGTCCTTTACCAGGCATTTACCAACTTAAAGACTATAAAATAGCGCTCCAATACAACTTCTGGCATGCCATCCCACCTACGAAGGTACTACCAGTAATTTCTAGTCGACCGAGTAACTTGTCTGGTCGATTCTTGTTATGTTTTTCTTAAATTATGTAAACATTTTGCAATTCCAACTAGGCCACTATTTACTAAATAAATTTAGATTTGTTAAGTATTTTATTCTTATGAACTTGTTTTACTTACCAGCTCCTTATCTCGGGTAAATTTCGATAGGACTATGGGGCACAATAAAGTTAAAAGACTATGTTTATAATATACTATTCATAGAATGGGAAAACCAACCTACCCAAAATACAAGTCTCTTCAGTTTAATGCCTCCAAGGTAAATCGTAAAGGCAACTAAATTGGGAACAGTATGTGGATGGTGGCTCGAAATATAATATAACAAAAAATAATTAAAAAGTGTAGAATTTAATTCAAAAATATCCAATAATTTTAAAACCCAAATTCTTTAACCACACATAACCAGAAAAGATTGTTCAGAAAAACAACCACCATAAAAAGAAAATTACAAGAGCTTCAAGCCTCAGCTTTTACATCGTCTGTCTTCTCGACATCATCTATAGCTACAAAGGTTGGATCAAGAATAATCAGAGGAGAGGTCGGGGAGCAATGCACTGGATCCTCCATGATCTTTACAACTTCTTTTTCTAGTAGGCGCTTCTACCCGTCTCCAGGGTCACCATGACCACCTCGACCTCGGTCGCAACTGACCACCCACAAGAGTTTCAACAACCTTTGGAGCACCGGGGGACACGACCGGTTCACCACCCTTAGCTTTAAAATTTGGCTCGTCAGGATTTTCAAGGATAAACTTCAAATTAACAATATTTAATCCACGTCTCTTAACCTTCTTAACATAATGTTGATAACCTTGACTATAACGATCATCAGCATAATGCTTTAATAGCACCTTGAACTTAGTCCATTTCTTGAACCATTTGATAGAAGTGGCAGGGGTGACCTCTAGGTTCCTCTATACTATACCGAATTGTTGTGGCTAAGAGAATGCTGAAGCACATAGTGGCTCTCTTGGTGAAGCGCAAAGTGGCATCTTCTGCCTTATCCTTTTCCTTTAACACAACATTCAGATCGGCCCTATCCTTCAACTTCTCTTCTTTCTTTTCTAGACTTTTCTTAGACAACTTAGCGTTTTCATGTTGGATACTCTCCTCGGTCTTCACCCTAGCAAGCTTTCCTCGAGCTTTTTCTCTTTGGTAGTCCACTTAGCTTCCATTTTTCCAAATCTGTCCCTATAGCTAGAAAGTCTATAACTAAGCCAGCTCACACCCTATAAAGGGAGAAGGACAAACAATGTCACTAAAAGCGAGAAATTACGAAGAAAAGAAGTAATATACGGCTAACCACTATATGTTACTTAGCCCAACAACACAATCACATGCTCTACGCACTCGGAAGGACTCATGATAAATGTTTATTTGATATATTATTTTATTGATTATTCTCTTGATTTATAATTAAATTTGTATGGATTTGGCTTTAATATCCTTATTTTGGGTTAATCAATCTAAGGGATTAGATATGTTTTATTGTTATTGGGCCTGTTTTGCAGAGAATTGGACTTTAAAATGCTTATTTTGGGCGAAAATCGAGTTTGAACTAATCCCGGACAGAAAAGGATTGCCAGAAATCGAAGCAGGAAGCAAAAATCAAAATCCAAAGGGCCTTATAGCCTGACTTAGTGCAGTAAGCTAGCCCGTAAGGGAGCTTACATGCATAAGGCATGGTGTAAGGCCAGTCATGCAATTTTTTGCAATTTTTGTTGATTTTTCCGGAAGGCTTTAACCAAGGTGGTTTTGCGCTTTTCTAGAAGCTTTTTGACATAGATCAAGATGACAAACCTAATTGGAGTCGAATTGTGAGAAGTCCCATGATTTATAGCTATAAAAACCCTTCCTAGCTGCTAGAAAATATCATGCAATTGAGAAAAGATCAGGAGCTCAAGGAGGTAGAAACTGGAAGGCTATTAACAAAGACATCCTGCGGACTTCTTATGGGTTTTTCTATCTTTTATGTTGTATCTTTTATCTTAATTATGTTCTAATTTTCTTTATTCTTAGACTAGACGGATCATATTTATGATTAATTGAATGTTTATTTAGACTTTATTATGCGTTTGTATTGGTTTTTCATGCTTATTAAGTTATGATTCATGTTCTTAATGCTTCTAATTAATTGGCCACTAGTTAGATGATCTAGGTTAATAAATTGAAGAACTTGATGGTGAAGATTTATTAACGGCTCAATTGAATCATAGCTATAAATTAAATATTGTTAGGAATAGTTTAAGGTGGTTTGTGCGGTGTCGGTAGTAATTGGCTTAATAACGGTTGATGAATCCGGTAATTCCATAGAACTTAATGCTCTTTTAATAATTTAATTCACGTAGGGATATGTTGGGTTAATAATTGGAGTAGGGATACTTTTGCTAGGAATAGACTAGTATCTAATCTAGGAAAATTCCACCGTCATAAACATGTTGAATTAGTATAGATTGCATGATAAAGTTAGTAAACCCAAGTTTGATTAGTGTACACTTGCATTTAATCCCGATCAAGTTTTTGGTGTTGTTACTGGGGACTGATTTATTCAATTATTATCATAATTTTTAGTGTTTATCTTAATCTGGCTTGTATTTATATTTCTGTTTTTACTTATTTTCTTTCTTTTTTTATTTTGCAATCTTTGACCTAGAAGTTAGTGTATGATAAGAAGAAGCCAAGGAAAAGGTTTACAAGAATTTGATCCTGAACCTGAGAGAACATTGAGAGAAGGTTTACGTGTTCGAAGAAACTTGAGTCCTACTTTTGAAGCTTGTTCTACATCAACTGTTCGAGGGGAAGACACCAACAAGTTCATGATGCCAGGCCAAGAGGAGAACGTCGTCGTGAATGAAAGGAAGAGGATGGGGGATCTACCTGCCCCATCATTGCAGGACTATACATCAAGTATTGTTCGGCCAGCTATTCAGGCGAACAATTTTGAACTTAAGACGACATTGATTCAGATGCTTTAAAACGCGACTATGTTCCATGGGTTGCCCAACGAGGAATCGAACCTCCACCTTGACAAATTTTTGGAGATCTGTGATACCTTTAAATCTAACGAGGTATCTAAAAATGCTATAAGATTGAGGTTGTTTCCTTTCTCTCTCCAGGATAAGGCAAACGGATAGTTGACTTCCTTACCTACGGGGTCAATTCGGACTTAAGAAGAGATGACACATAAGTTTCTTATGAAGTTTTTTCCACCTTCTAAGTAGGCAAAAATAAGTATTGATATCACCACCTCCACTTCTTATGATGGTGAATCATTGTATGAGGCATGAGAAAGATATAAGGAGTTGCTGAGGCTTTGCCCACACCATGGTCTCCCACTTTGGATGCAGGTGCAGACATTTTATAATGGAATTGATCCGAATTTCAGAAGCACCATTGACGCTGCAGCAGGAGGTAGCATAAGTAATAAATCACTGAAGGAGGCTTCCCAGTTAATTGAAGAGATGACATTTAACAATTACACTGGCCGTCAGAAAGGTTTCAACAAAAGAAACACAACGGGGTCCACGAAATAAATGTTATATAAAGGCTCAAATCTTATATGAACAAGTTTACACAAATGTTCAGTTCACAACTGAGCAATGTTGCAAAAATTCAAGGGGTGACTTGTAATTTTTGTGGGAGTAATCATAAAAGTACTGATTGCTAAGTTGGGAACACCTTTGCTCCATCAACTGAGAATGTTAATTACATTTCCAACTATGGTCAAAACTCATACTACCCCCATAATAATAATCCCTATTCAAACACATACAATCCAGGATGGCGCAACCATTCTAATTTACAATGGGGAGGACCAAGTCAGCAAGCCCCGAGAACCCCACAGCCTGTAACACAATAGAATTTCAGGTTGGAGGAAATGATGATGCATATGAACCAATTTTTACAAGAAAACAGCAAGAGCACAAATGCTAGGTTCACTAATCAAGAGGCTTCAATCCAAAATCTAGAGAATCAAGTTGGCCACCTGGCATAACAAATTTATGAACTCCCTTATGGTTCTTTGCCAAACAACACCAATAAGAATCTAATGGAGAATGCAAAGGCCATTACCTTGAGGAGTGGGAAAGAAGTGAAGGGGACATAAATTGAGATACTGAATAATAACGGCCAGGACAAAGAAGAAAAGAAGAAAGAAGAGGACAAAACACCACAAACTCCTGAATCTAGCAATGCAAAGGACATAGTCAAGATTTATGTTCCACTGATTCCATACCCAGAAAGTCTTGTGAAGCAAAACTTAGATAAATAATTTGTTGGGTTTTTGGAGGTGTTTAAGAAGTTACACATCAATCTTTCACTGTTAGAGGCCTTGAAGCAATGTCCCGGCTATGAAAAAATTTTAAAAGATATTTTGGCCAATAAACAAAAATTGAAAGATGGTGAAACAATGAAGCTAAACCAATAGTGCTCTGCAATTATACAGAATAAATTGTCACCCAAGCTAAAAGATCCAGGGAGCTTCACCATACTTTGCCATATTTGTGATGTGCATTTTGATAAGGCCTTATATGATTTAGGAGCAAACATAAATCTGATGTCTTACTCTGTCTTCGAGAAGTTGGGTGTAGGGGAAGTTAAGATACCACCATTTCTCTACAATTGGCAGATCGTTCAATCAAATATCATAGAGGCATTGTGGAGAACGTATTAGTAAAGGTTGACAAGTTTATTTTCCCTGTAGATTTCAGTATGCTTGAGATGGAGGAGGATATTGAGGTTCCCATCATACTAGGAAGGCTATTCTTAGCTACCAGATGTGCTCTCATCGATGTCAAATAAGGAAAATTGATATTACACTTGGGGGATAAAAATGTGATATTTAACGTTTTGAATGCTATGAAATACCTTAGTGATGAACGAGAATGTTGGAAGATTGACACGATTGAGGGAGAGGTGCATACAGTGTTCAAATTAATTGCCTCCGAGGATCAATTGCTGACTAGCTTGCTTGGTACACCAAATCAAGCCAGGCTTCGGCCTAGACAAATTAAAAGAAGTTGTTTAGTGTTTGGATACATTCAAGCCTTAGCTAAGATCCATGGAACCCAAATTCAGTTAACTGCCGAAAGAATGATCAAAATCAAGGCCATTAGTTGAAGAGCCACCGAAGTTTGAGCTAAAAGCTTTACCACCTCATCTAAAGTATGTTTTTGTTGACGATACAAAATTGCTAGATATTGTTTTTGCTCATTTAACAGGTGACATGGAGATGAAACTACTTCGAGTTTTGCGGGAGCACATGAAGGCCATTAGATGGACAATTACTGATATAAAAAGGGATAAGCCCCTCCATTTGCATGCATAAAATTTTGATAGAGGAGGCTTAGAAGCCATTCATCCAAGCCCAAAGGAGATTGAATCCAAAAATGTAAGAAGTAGTTAAAGCTGAGGTGATTAAGCTCTTAAATGCAAGTGTTATCTACCCAATTTTAGATAGTACATGGATAAGTCATGTGCAAGTTATTCCGAAGAAGGGAGGTATGACAGTTATCTCTAATGATAATAATGAACTAATTTCTACAAGAACTGTCACGGGTTACCGCGTGTACATTGATTATCGTAAATTGAATGACGCAACTCGGAAACATCACTTCCCGCTACCATTCATCGATCAAATGCTTGTGCGACTTGTAGGGTATGCTTTCTGTTGTTTTTTGGATGGCTTTTTCAGTTATTTTCAAATTCCTATTAGCTTGGAAGACCAAGAGAATAATACATTTACTTGCCCATATGTCACATTTTCTTATCGGAGGATGTTATTCAGTTTATGCAATGCACTGGCGACTTTTCAGATATGAATGATTGCAATATTTTCAGATATCATGGAGAAGTACATTGAAATTTTCATGGATCAATGTTTGGTTTATCTTTCAACGTGTGCTTGAAAGTTTTGGAATTGGTTTTGCAAATTTGTGAGGACACAAATCTTGTAGAAGTGTCATTTTATGGTACAAGAAGGGATCGTTTTAGGCCACAAGATATCTGAAAGAAGGATTGAAGTGGATCGCGTAAAAATTGAAGTGATCTTTGACTTGCCACCATCCACATCCGTTAAGCTACCTCAAGGAATTTAGATTGCTAGACCACTTAGCAAGATATTGGAGAAAAATGCCAAGTTTGAGTTTGGGGAAGATTATTTGTAAACATTCCGAACTTTGAAGGAGAAACTAATATCAACCTCAATCATGACAACACCTAATTGGGATTTACCATTTGAATTGATGTGCGATGCTAGTAATACATCCATTCGAGCAGTGTTAGGCCAACAAATGGATAAGATTTTTCGGCCTATTTACTACGCGAGCCGGACTTTGACTAGAGCTCAGCTAAACTATGCTACTACCGAGAAGGAGCTTCTGGCAGTTGTTTTTACATTTGATAAATTTCACTATTATCTAATCGGTTCAAAAGTTATTATTTTTACAGATCATGCAACTTTGAAGTATTTATCTCAAAAGAAGGATGACAAACTAAGACTCATTCGATGGATCCTCCTATTGCAAGAACTTGATCTAGAAATTAAAGATAATAAGGGGACCAAAAATCTAGCAGCAGAGCATTTAAGCCGATTGCCGAATGCTCCAGATGAAGTTGAGCTAATTTTTGAAAAGTTTTCGGATGAAGACCTGTTCGCACTTTAGGTAAATTCTCCCTGGTATGCTGACATCATTAACTATATGGTAAGTAATGTATTGTCTCCCGAATTTGCATATCAATAGAAGAAAATGTTCTTTTCTTAACTTAAATATTATATTTGGGATGAGTCATTCCTATTTAAAATTTGCACTGACGGTATTGTTAGATGATGTGTAGCATTCGATGAGATTGCATATATACTTTTTCATTACCATAATGGTCCGACGGGTGGTCACTTTAGAGCCACCAAAACAACGGCCAAGATTATACAATCTGGATTTTACTGGCCTACTATATTCAGGGATGAATACGAGTATGTAAAGAAATGGGATCGATGCCAATATACAGGAAATATTTCATGGCGCAATGAGATGCCCTTAAACAATATTCTAGAATGTGAACTTTTTGACTTTTGGGGTATTAACTTCATGGGATCGTATATCATAGTTGCAGTGGAATATGTTTTGAAATGGGTGGAAGAAAGTCTTCTACCGACTTATGATGTGAAGAGTGTTGTTAAGTTTTAAAAAAATACATCTTCACAAGGTTTGGGGCACTAAGGGCAATCATTAGTGACCAATGATCACACTTCATCTACAAGCAATTTTAGTCACTAATGCAAAAGTACGGTGTTACGCATTGAAACATCGTAGCTTACTATCCACAGATGAGTGGGCAAGTTAAGGTATGTAACCAGGACCTGAAATGTATTCTTGAGAAAACTGTTAATGTGAACATGAAGGACTAGTCTATCAATCTAGATGATACATTATAGGCTTATCGAATGGTATACAAGACACTGATTGGTATGTCTCCGTTTTGGTTAGTTTACGGGAAGTCCTATCATCTTCCAGTTGAATTGGAGCACCAAGCTTACTGGGCCATGAGGACTTTCAATATGGATTTACAAGCTCATGGGAGAAATATTTGCTTGAGCTTAACGAATTAGATGAGTTTTTTCATGATGCATATGAAAGTACACGGTTATACAAGGAAAAGATGAAGCAATTACATGAGCGCCATATTTTTTGGAAAGATTTTCAATAGGATCAAAGCGTTTTATTATATAAGTATTGTCTTTGTTTTTTTCTAGGGAAGTTGAAGTCAAGATGGTGTGGATCATTCACAATTACAAAGGTTTTTTCATACAGGATGGTTGAAATATCAAGTTTGTCGGGCAATACATTCAAAGTCAATGGTCAACGTTTAAAACCCTATCTCGGGGAAAAATTTGAAGCTCTCAAGAACATTGTGTTTCTCGATTCACCGTTTTGATCTTAAATGACATTAAGTTGGGCTAGAAATTATAATATGAGCGCTTCTTGGGGGTAACCCAAGCTTTGTATCATTTTTCTTGTTCATTTTCATTCTTTAATTTTATCTTCATTTTTCTCTTTTAATTTTTAAATATTTTTGTAGGTTTAAGCTTTGAAATGCATAAGAGATTTTTAGGCAAAAGAACGGGTCAAATTGGATAAAATATGAAGGAGATGGAAAATTTAAGGACAAAAGGCAGCAGCTTGGCTTACGGGCAAGATTACAGCCGTAAGGCCACCCGTAAGCCAGCCTATAGTCGGGTTTTAAGCCACATTTACTGAAGGTTGGCCATTCCATGCACAAATTCGGCCATTTTGAGCTCTAACCTTCACCACCTTTGAACCGACGCATTCCAAACTCTAAATTAAGCCTCCTAAACATAAATCCATCCATCAATCATCCTTTCTACACCTCTAAATCATAAAAATCCTCATTGAACAACCTCAAATTTTATCAATTCTTTAAAATCCACCATATTTCAATCTTTGTGATCTTTCAAAATTCTAATCAATCGAAGGTCGGGGAAGCTCGGGGGACGCATTGTGTAGTTGTTTGTGATCATCATTCATACACGGAGGACTTCAAATAAGCAACAAGGTGAATCTTCTTAAGGGAAATCGAGTCGCTCATAAGGTGCTCGATAAAATGTCTCAGCGCACCCTTATGGCATGATTTTTTGAAACAACAAACAAGAAACGAGGTACAACATTCTAGTTAATCACTGAATTCTTAATGCACGCTATGTGAACTTGTTTGCTTTGCATGATTTGGGTTTTCTTGAGGATATTAGATAGATGAGTGAGCGAGCATGATGGACTAGGTTCATTGAAATGTAGGGGGCCACTTATGTTCGATTAATATTGGAGTTTTTGAGTAGTGTGACGATTAACTTGGTGAGTAATAACCGATGGATGACATTCCAGTTAATGAACAACGAGTACACACTGATTTTGGCAGAGTTAAATGGAATCTACGATTTTTCGGTTGATAAGTATGACGCCCCCAAATTTGCACCTCCAAATCTCGTGGAAATCTGGTCGTCAGATAACAACTAAAGATATTGAGAAGCCAATATTAGGCAACTCACC
>JAUMHB010035309.1:1587-12607 GCA_032359685.1 Pittosporum tobira | reverse complement strand
CTACTTAATATTCAGATTATCACCTTAATCTCAACTAACTTAAGTATCGAAGAGAAGAACGAGAGAACAAACCCCCTCGTGTTACCCGTGTTTCAGGTGAACTTGTTTCTGCCGACGTGTGCCCAACTAAAAACGAGTTTTAGATGTAATCAAAAGTCGGAGTGGTCACAACAATATAAACGATCATGCTGCATCAACAAAATACTTATATTCATAAATTTGTTTATAAACTCAGAGAGAGAGAGAGCATAGATGAAATATTACCATGGCAGGTTCTGGCATATGCATTTGTTGTTTAGTGTGTAATGAAGAGAAAGGACAGCCCAAAGTTGGGTGATCCCGTATGCTAACTGCACCCTTTTGTGGTTGCAAAGCTCAGTTGCGAATATAATTTTTCACTTGGCGGTTGGCGGGTAACTTCCACAAAAAGCTTGATAAGTTGCTGAGTGGTCTTTCTCAGGTGATGCAAGTATATTTCCAACTTGTCGGATGGATATATGGTTTCAATTATCAGATGTGACATAACTCAGATTATATATATATATATATATATATATGAAGGACGGTTCAAGAACTTTTTTTTTCCTCTTGATTTTAATTAAAAGCAGTCAAGGGTAATATATATTCTCCTTTAATTGTTCCACCAATTACTTAAAAGAAAAAAATCGAACCCCAAACTGGACCCACTGATACATGTCTTTTATCCACTCCTCTATTATAGTTAAGAGGTTAGAGTTTAAGTCTCGACAGTATTAATGGATGTTTTAAAAATATTAGAGAAATTTAATTATTGTACGAGTTTGTGTGTATTTGTGTGTGTTTGTTTATGTTATATTTTATCAATAATAATATGTGCGCTAACATATACATTAACAAAATATAAACTAGATGATGTGTCAAATTATAATTTGTTATAATGATAGACACACTCCATGTATAGTCATGCATTCACTAATTACACTTTGACACATTAGTTTGTGCATATTTTGTCAGTGTATCTGTTAGTATTTATAGCATTACTCATATTTTATAAAGATTTGTACTATCAACTATTAAGATTGATTATGAATGTTCCAAAAAAAGTTCATGATTCAATACTCAATGAAAGTACTAAGGATGTGTTTGTTTTCATTATCAATAAGATCTTAATTCTAAATAAATTTTGAATTTGTCTGAATTTATAAAAATATTTTTAAACATTGAATACTGAATTTGTAAGACTGTTTGATAATGATGTAGATAATAACATCTGAATACCTATAATTTTTATTGTATATGTGTCTATTAAAAAAATTCATTGTAAATTTAACATGAATATATTTGATTATAGTTATTGCATTTATTAAAAAAACATAAATACTCAAATGAATTCATATGAAATTTGATGTTTAAAATAAAAATTTTATCTTTTCAAAATTAAATAATACTCAATTTAAGTACAAAGGGAATGGTATATTAGTTATTATAGTAAATTTTAAATGAAAATATGAACAATATTACCTCAATTTCAAAATCATAGATAATTATATCATTTTATTGCATCTTGAAATTAGAGATATGTTTCTATTGTAGAATCATTATATATCAATTTATTTTAAATATAGGTAAAAAAATTTACACCATTTCTAAAAATATTTTTTTCTGAAAAAATTATGTAAAAAATTAAAATGAAATATCTATTTTTTAAAATCTTCATTTTTATAAGATATCACAAATTTTAGAATGGAATAAATATATGTAAATAGGATAGAATCGGTATTTTAAAAACTAAACAGTGGTACTCTAGTCCAAATGTTCATTCAGCAAAACATTAAGCAAAAAAGCGAAAAAAAAAAAAATCACTTGTTAAACCATACACATAAGATGTAAATAAGAGATGCATATCACATGGGCTTATTGACAAAACAAAAAGGCCCTAAGTATTCATATGTTTTCATAAAAATATCATTTATAAATTCTAAAGATCAATTCACAAAATTATGTAATTCAAATTTGACGTGGTTCTACAAACAATAAATGTTATAAGTATGTTACAATATTTAAATTTGTATGAGTTAGATTTTTATCAAATGAACTATTTTTTTTTTTGATTGATCGGTGTTCATAATTTGTCTATATTAAAAATATATTAATCTTACCATTAGACCACTATTACACTTTATTTGTAAGTTTTTAAAACTAATTTTCTTGATAAATTTTATGTTTGTGAAATTTTTAAGTTGGGAATTATGATAATGTATTTACTCTGTGCATGCTACGGTTGAAATTTACCAAGGAGTCAAAGAAGGCTTTTGAATCTAAGTGGAGCCAGGGTGTTGGACAAAGGGTGTTAGACAAATCGAACTCGTCAAGCCAAACTAGCTCTTTTCTTTTAGCTTGAGCTCGACTTTTTAAGTTTAACAAGTGTGTATCGAACTCAAACTTGTTCTTGAAAACTCATCTTAATGTAAACGAGACGAGCTGTCCAGGTCAAATTAAAAGTTCATTTACCAGCTCGAGCTGGTTCAACCCATTTACCAACCCCCTAAGCAGAGCTGTAAAATGGCTTAACTTTCAATACAAACGGATTTCGTTTTGTGCCAATATACATGGGTTTTTGTTGTTGTATGTCATACTAGCATCATCAAACACATCATGGGACCGAAGTTTTCTTCGGAACCGAGGAAATAGAAATAGTATATAGAACAGTAACAACAAGGATGATCCAAAAAAATCATTTAAACAGGTAATCTAACTTAAACTAATGTATCCCTAATTGCAAAAACTAAATAAGAAAAAAATTTCATAGCAGCATGGTATATTGGAGAGAGTAGTTTTCGGAAAGAAATTAGTAGTCGTATTACGTTATCATATATGCATATCAGTAAGAACAAATCCTGCAGTCTTGAAAATATACACGATAACAATTAAAGAGATACTAACAAGACTCCATACAAGCATCCTCTGCATTTGCAATCAAAGAGCATAACATCTGAACTCGATTGCCAATGGCTTTTGGATCCCCTTGCTTCCATTTTCCCCCAGATTCTCTAGTTTTCATCAGGTTCCTACAGCCAAGTGAAAAATAATTACTGAGTATATGTGAAATAAAGGATGTGAGAGGGAATTAAATTACCCTCCCTTTCTTTTATAGAATGAAGATACTGACTAAGGAGAGTATCATCAGAAGATTTTCAAAATTTGTTTAAATGAAATTCAAATATTTACACTAACATCTGGATATTACATATTCTGAGACAATGGAGGCTTGGTAGTACCTTTGTCTGCTTCACCATAAGCAGTACAAAAAAATCAGTTCCAATTTACTGGAAGTAGATCATGTTAGACTTGAGTCTTCTTCCCTACTATAGTCAATGCCTCCTCAATAGCTTGGGTAAAAGTGGCAAGTTTGTAAGTAAAAAATCCCACTAGCATTGGTATCAATTCCAGGTGCATGATGCCATATTCTGGGACAAGGATCCTACACAAACCAGTCTTAGTGATGATCAGATGATAAGAGGAAAATATGAGCTACTGAACTCAACATAGTAGTTTCTTCTATCCAAATAAATTAATAAGATAAAGATGATACATAAGAATGACAATAAAAAGACAAAGGATAACATCGAAAGCCAAAGTACATAAGCAATATGATGAGAGAACTTACAAGTGTGGAAAACAGTATTCATGATAAAAAAATAAAATTACAAATGACCAGAGAATGCCAGTATTACCCGTTCCAGCGGTTATATATCATGACCAAGACGACAGGAACCAACAGTCTTGGCTGTCCAATTGCTCCCCTGTAAGTAAACCTTTAATTAGCAAAGCAATTGGAATCCTTCATAGTTATACATAGTTATACAAGAATTCTCACAGGGGTCATATACCAACTTAGTCACAAAAGAAGAAGGTCCACTCTTAAAGTCGAGCTTCGTAAGGAACTGTTGACTTCAAAGAAATGAAAGGCCTTAAAATTTTCTTAAATATCTAATGATCCATCACAGAAAGAGAGTCCATTCTTAAAGTTAAACTCTTGAAGGAACTGTCGACTCCAATGAAATGAAAAGCAAAGATTAAATTTACTTAAATATCCTAAAATTTGGAACACTGACTTTTAAAGTGGCCCCTTGGCGGGATATCCCAAAAGGAACAGTAGACTTCTAATTTGGGTAGAAGAAAATATACCTATAGACTAAATGTGTTCATATTTGCGCTTTATAAGTAAAACGCTTCTTTACCAGAACAAAGTTTGCTGATGCGCCAGATGTAACGAACTAAGATAATCCTCAATAAGTTTGTTATGAAAAGGAACGTATGTCAAATTCACTAAAACAGTGGATAATATACACATAATAAAGCACATATATAGGAGTTCTCACTTCCATCCATATATTTACAACTGAGTGAAAGGAAGTACACATACTTGATTAGCCCTTTTGCTCCATCTGCCATAGAATCCACGCTAGTACCAAGCATACGCATGTAAACCAAAGAACCAAGTAACCCAGCACCATAACTGAGAGCAATCTCTGGAGTATAAGAGACAAAGGCTGAGAGCAAACCAACTCCACCTATTCCCACAGTGAGGATCTGCAACTTATTCTTCAACTGCACACACACACACACAAAAAAAACAAAAAAAAGGATTTTGAAGGGAGAACATTTTTTCAGCTTATGAACACTAAAGACTATGGTGTCTGATTGAGCCAATTAAATGTATAAACACCTTGAAATACTGCTCCCTTGACTCAGCAGCCAAAACCTCTGGGTCCCCCTGAGGCCGCCTCAATTCCCGAAACATCACATCCTACAGGAGAGAGTTATATTCACTAAATCAAGTACTTTTCCATGATGCACTTGTAAAATGAACGAGCCGTCTTATAAATAAAAAGAAGATTGGTTAAACTGATATGAAATACTGAAATTGAGCCCAATAAACAAGCATAACAAAGAAGGGAGACCTTATGTTAAAATAGATATGATTAAACTGTGGCAAATGACAACAATATTTTGAGAAAGTAAGGAGAGAAAAAGGAAAAGATTAGGGAATACACTGCCACCAGTTGCAGCCTTGTATGCTCTATCCCACTTTTCTTGCTCGCGTCGAGTTGGTGCTGGTCTCCATTTTTGCGATATATTTCCACTGGTCTGAAAACCATTTCATTCCCAATGAAAAAATTAATAATTAAATAAAATAAAAGACCTCAAATAAACAATATTTAGAATGACCATCCAACGAAAATCTTACTTGAGCTTTATCAACTTGCTTTACTATAACAGCCTTGGAAGGTGCTGTTAACTCTTTGCTCAAGTCAACTTCCATACTGTTAAGCTCAAAATCAAAATATGTTAACGGAAAGAAAGAAACAATCCAATGTCAGGTATTTAAAAGGTGGAGATATGAATAAGCACATGCCTGTCAAGACTCATGACTCTATTTAAGCTTACAAATCCGGAAGTCTCTTCCTGTTGAATCAAACCCATACAACTTCAGAATCTTATTGAAAGCTCAACTCATACTATTATTCAGTCCACAACTGAAACTCAACCTATTTCAATACAAATTAAACCGAAAAATCTGCTTATTATTACAAAAAGAAGAAAGTCTATAACTTTGATTACCACTCTAAAATACTATCAAACTGAAAACTAAAAATAGAAACCCTTTTCAGTTCTGAAAGTTCAGAAACAAACAAGAGTCTAATAGCTAACGTTGTTTAGAAAAAAGCATCACCTGAAAGTTTAATCAGAAGAAACAATTAACTAATGAGAACCCACAAAAAACTTATTTCTTATTAAAATCAAGATTATAAGAACACATATGTATTTACACTCAAATTGAAAGAAATACCGAAAAGTTTCATCGACACATGAAACCCCATTTTGATTCAGTAAGAACACAAAAAAGAAACTCGCTTTCTAGCAGTCAAATGATTAGAATAACTATACGTTGACAAACAAATGCTTATAGGTTCAACATATTAACATAATGTAGTAACATGCTATTATTGACACAATTCCAAGCTTAAGAAGATCTTTGGGTCAGAGGAATCATTAGGCCCAACTAGAAAAACATCTAAACTGTAATCAATTTGAACAACCAAACCTCAACAAAAATTTAACAGATAGAAACCTCATTCAATTCAAGATCCATACACACTAAATATATTCAATTGCACAACTAACAAAATAAATCAGTGCATTCAAAGAATTCAAAAAATAAATGAGGCAACAGTTGGAATTTGAACCTCAGCAGGATACGACTGAGGGTCGTCAGAGTCATCCTGAAGCAAGCGTTTCATGCTGGGCATGAAGTCTTTGTTCCAAATAAAGTCATCAGAAGTGATGGGGTCTTCTCCTTCACCACCCCAGTACTTCCGGAGCTTGCTGGTCACCGGCGGGCCACCGTAGTCTCCGGGGGCCGTTCCGGTTGACCATTTCTGGGGTTTCTTTTTGGGTAAGATGATCTTGGTGGGTTTCGTTGGATTTAGCGGTTGTGAGATGTTGTTGGAGTCTGGAGAAATGGGTGTGGCTACTGAGGTTATTGACATGTAGCAGTTCACTACTGCCATTTTTTCTTGCTCCCTGGTGAGTGGTTTGGCAAAAATTGAGAGCAAACGATAGAAAATATATGAATGTTGTAATAGTTGAGGCTCGGAGTTTGTGTTCAATTGAGTTTCCACGCATATATCATCGATTATGAATCATATCAGAAAACTGATCAACAAGGAAAAATATCAGAGCGTGATGTTGCGGAGTACAAAGGTAATAGATATGCTTGACACGATGTCGTTTTTTATTTTACACCTTTCATTTGCTATTGTCATTTGATATTTTACCCAACAACAGTCACCAAAGGTGCAGGAACAAATAACGACACTGTAACTCTCTGTTCTAACACTAAAAATAATTATAATATTTAAATTAATTATTATAATTATAATTTTTAAATATTAAAAATAAATTTATCAGTATAACTAAATTTAGTTATTGTAAGAGAAATTATAAATAATTACTTTTTAAGAAATCGGTTGATGTCATTAAACCTCAAAACAAAGTCTTGGCTAAGCCTCTAAGCAAGCAAGTTTGTGAGTTGAGGAGCTTATATAATATTTATTAGTTTTAGAAAGAAAGAAAAAAGAAGTACTTAGCTCATTGTATCCTTTACCTTTAATAAAATAAAATTGCTTTATTTATATAATTTTAATAAACATCAATAATTTTATATTTATTTTGAAAAATGGTATATTATTTATACCTTTCCATTTTAATATAAATTCAATGGTGGTGAGGGACCATTTTGGGGTTTCTTTTCGGGTAAGATGATCTTGGTAGGTTTTTTTGTTGGAATTAGTGGTGGTGAGATGATGTTGTAGTTTTATTCAATGAATTTATATTAGAAGACAAAAACTGATTTATTGATATATATATATATATACATATATATATATATATATATATATGTGAAAAAAATAAAAATTAAAAATTAAACATAAACAATTAATTTATTTAAGTGGGACCCACGTACTCGTTTTTTTTTTTTTTTTTTCCAATTTGCGAAAAAGAAGGTTCGCTTTTGCATAGAAACGAATCTTCCTGCACGAGAGAGGACACGATAATTTTCAATCACAGCAAAAAACCCGAATCTCTCTCCCGCAGATCAGCTATGGCGTCTACGAAAGAACGCGATAACTTCGTCTACTCAGCTAAGCTCGCCGAACAGGCCGAACGCTATGACGGTTAGACTTTTTCTTTTGCTCTCAATCTCCGGTTTCTACTTCTGACGCTGAATTAATCGGTTTGATTAAGGTTAAAAAATTACAGAAAGTAAGCCAATTCCAACATCTAAAGTCCAAATTCCACCGATGCCAATGCAATACGCGCAATCGATTCAATACTTAACTCTTTGTTCCTTTTTTTGAGCAATTAAACATTGTAGTATATGAAACTTTTATTTGTAATTGTCTTGCTTAATACATTTTCACTTGTTTGGTTATTTATAGACCGGCTAAGAGTAAAGAAATTGAAATCTGAAGTGAACTTATTATAATTAAGCATAAGATCCAATAAAGTTTGATTTTTTATTACTTTTCGTTTTACGCATGACCAAACTGAGGGTTAGGCCTATGCACTTGTTATTTGCAAACTTTCAAATGTTACTTTTTTTTTGTGGAACCGAGTGACTGAGGGATTAAAAAAATATATTTTGATATGTAATTGGACCCAGATACGGGGATTGTGTTACCAGACCTTGAGGTTATTACTCAAGGCGTCCACCGTTTCTCCCACCTCTTGGGGTCGGAAGGGAGGGAGTAATATTAATTAGTATACCACACATCTAACCCATGCAGCAGCCCCAGAGGGTAACTAACTTATAGGAGTGCTGGAGACATTTACCATATAAGTCAGTGCGCTTAAAGGTGAGTCTTTTTTGTTTGCAGAAATGGTGGAGGCAATGAAGAATGTTGCAAAGTTGGATGTTGAATTGACTGTGGAAGAGAGGAATCTGTTCTCGGTTGGTTACAAGAACGTGATCGGCTCTCGTAGAGCGTCTTGGCGGATATTGTCATCAATTGAGCAGAAGGAAGAATCAAGAGGGAACCATCAGAATGCAAACCGGATCAAGGAGTACAGGAAAAAGGTTGAGTCAGAGCTGACCACTATTTGTAATGATATCATGAGCGTGATTGATGAGCACCTCATTCCTTCATGTGGCGCCGGTGAATCCACTGTGTTTTACTATAAGATGTGAGGGACTTGATGTTTATATTAATAATATAAATTGATTTTTGTTTTGATAATAAATGAGGGTTTATTGTTTTGGTTTTTGTTGGGTGTAGGAAAGGTGATTATTATAGGTATCTTGCTGAATTCAAGACTGGTAGCGACAGGAAGGATGTTGCTGATCTTTCACTGAAAGCTTATGAGGTACATAACAGCTTTTCTTTGTTGTTTATTCCATTATTCATCGTGTGTTCTTTGCTGAATTTCTTAGGTTATAATGTTGACCTAGGAACAAATGGGTGCTATAGCGTTTCGGTAGAGGAGATCGCTTATTTTTAAGTTTGGGGTTTTCTAAGATGAGTAGTTGTAATTTTTGGTGAAAATCACCTGGTGATCTATGTTGTCAACGATGTTGGAATTAGTGTTTGGGGTTTTCTAAGATGAGTAGTTGTAATTTTTGGTGAAAATCACCTGGTGATCTTTGTTGTCAACGATGTTGGAATTAGTGATAAAAAGTACAGAGTAAGGTCCCTCCATTCAAACCAACAGATATAAATGTTGCCCCCCTTAGATATATTCGGGTAAAAAGTAACTATCTCTCCGTACTTATCCTTTTATTTGAATAAATTCTTGCAGGCGGCTACTGTTGCAGCAGACGCTGAGTTGCCTACTACACATCCCATTCGGTTGGGATTGGCTTTGAATTTTTCAGTCTTCTATTATGAGATTATGAATTCACCTGAAAGGTATGCTGTTGTTGTGTCATAATCTGCTAGAATAATGTCAGATATTTTGTATTTTAGTTCATGGATGAACCTTTTTTTCCTTTCCCTAGAGCTTGTCACCTGGCAAAGCAGGCATTTGATGAAGCAATCTCGGAGCTTGATAACCTTAATGAGGATTCATACAAAGATAGTACCTTAATTATGCAGCTTCTTAGGGACAATCTTACCTTGTGGACCTCTGACAATCCAGAAGAGGGAGGTAATTATAAAGTATATAGTTTTTGGGTTGATATTTTAGTTTGCCAGCTGGGCTATCTTAACATTAGTGCCACTAAGATTGTTTTGAAAGTGAACATATAAAATGGACAGAGAAAGGTTGTCAGGAGGGTTTTGTTGAAATGAATAGTTAGTGATTTATGCCCCTTTTGGTAGTGAGTTGAGCGCTTTGTTTATGGCGTCTTTTGGGAGTAGTCTCTTGATGTGTTATATCTTTCCTTAGAATCGTATTAATTTTGGTCTTCATTTTGCTGCAACAGAGGATGCACACAAAATAGATGGGGCTGGAAAAACCGGCAAAGGCGAGGACACAAAGGTGAAAATACAACGTCTTATTATTATTGTTATTACTCCAGTACTTTTTTCCAATGCGATATCTGGCTTTTAAATTGACTTTATTTTGGTGATTATTTTGCAGTGAAGCAGATAAATGCTTAGGGACACCTGCTATGTTCCGATTTGGGAGGATCAGAGTACGGCCTTAGGATGTTTGTGTTGAGTTATAATAGTAGTTAAATCTTACCTTTTTAATATGGGTGGTAATATTTATGCGTCAAATTATAAGTTTAGTGTATTGTATTGTTTGATTTGCATCTTGAAATCTTATATTTGACTCGATACATTGGCTGTAGCAGATTAAAGGATTGATTTGGCCGATAGGTGGTTTTATTTTTTCAGTTACTGTCGGAGTCCAGATGGATGTTTTCTGTTTATCTGTCCACTCAACCTTTATGTACCTAAATCACTTCCTCAGTTGTGAGTATTTTAGTTGTTTTTTTTTTTATACATGATCCTAACTTGAATGGTGGTAGCAATTGGTGATTCAGTGACTGTGCCAGATTTATAAACGATATTGTGGTCAAATAGTCGAACCCTAGCGTCCCAATGGTTTTGTCCTGTTAGAATTTACAAAGCTGTTTGTTTTGGCAAGTGCTTTCATGAGCAATGGTAGACTAGTAGTATCTCAAGGAACTAGGAATTTGGGAGCCAATAGATATAACTACCTTTATTTATTTTTTATGTTTATGTTTGTGTTGGAATGCAAAACGATAGATTAATGTGACACCACTATCGAGTGATTTGAGTAGACGTACTACACTCATTCTTTGATTCCCCGTTCTTAGTGGTTTGTAAAAGTTTCATCGTTTGAAGTTTGATGAGATCAACGTTGTTAGTGGTTTATGGGTTACCTAAATATGGTTTAACAAACACTTGGTTTCGAAAGTAAATTAGATCATCAACTTGGTGATGTCTGGGATCTGCTACAACTAATAGATTGTGTTTTTGCGGGGGGGGGGGGGGGGGGAGGGGGG
>JAUMHB010035298.1:0-13448 GCA_032359685.1 Pittosporum tobira | reverse complement strand
AGATATATAAATGACTAGTAAAAACTATATTTATATTTACATTGTATAATAAGTTTACGTATGGATATAACTATCAAAACTTTATTGCAATTATTTGTGTATTTCTCATTTTATATGCTTTCTTATGGAAAATATTTACTTAATTAATAAAATATAAAATAATATACTCCCTCCGTGCTAAAAAAGATGACTAAAATGTGAAAAATACGCGAATTAAGGAAACTAACTTTTTTGGAGAGAGTATATATTTTTTAACAAAATTGTCATTGCAAGTGTATTTTATAATTATAAAGAGAGAAAATGAGAGTTTTGATGTGACATAAAATAATGATAAGAAAGTAATTATAAATTAAAAATAATAAATTAAATTATTTTTTTTTAGAACGATGAAAAAAATATATAAACTCATTATTTTGAGGATAGATGACGTCATAGAACACATTGTTTGTACAGCTGAAAACAACATATATACTAATATACATTTACGAGCTTTAAGGACAAAACAAAGACACACAAAACCAGCCAACTAAAGGATCCAAGCCAACTAAAGGATCCATCAGTCTATGTTCCAAGTAACCAAAAAGAAAATAGAGAACCCAATAATGGGCTTTTTGTTTCTTTGTTTTTTTTAGAAAAATATTGGGCCTTGAATTGGGCCATAGTGACGAATTCAAACCCAAGATCAGTATTTTTCACTGCGCTCGTTTGTATATTTTTTTTTTCTAGCACGCGTACTGTTACAGTTTTACGAGCTACGAGAAAGACGTATTTTTTTTCCCACGATATTTAAGTGACTGTGGTCGTGTTTGAAATTGATTTTTAAATTTAATTATAATTTATTTTTTAAAAATAAATTATATTAAAAGTGTTTATTTTTGTTAATTTAAAAAAAAATTATAGGTTGAATATAACAATATTTTCAGTATATTTGGAAAAATTAGTAAATAATTTTTTTTTTTCAATTTATAACTTATTTTTGTTAATACACATGCTTTAAACTATTTGGAAATAAATTGTGCAAAAACAAGACTTATATCACAAACTGCTTATTAGAAAAATAGTTCCATTTTTAATGCTAAGGATTTAAAATTTAAATTAATTTGATTTTTACAATATAATTATTTAAAAATATTAATAGAAACCCCGCTCGTTGACTTACATGACACACAAACATCAAGGGGGGGTAGGTTTAGCCTTTCACCTTAATATTTACTACATTTTATTCCCATTTAAGAACTCAAAAATAAAACTCAATAAATAAAATAGCAGAAATCTCCCTGACTGTCGTAATTTGGCCTGCGCCACACGGTCAAATTACTCGAAAGTGCATCTTCTTTGGTTTTTGGGTGGATAATAAAATAACAACAGTCGCCAAATCTGAATAGTGGCCGCCTTGTCCGGTAGCAGTACAAAGATACACATGAGCCCAAGAAAAGAAGAAATAGGGATCGACGAGTCCATCCATACATGCACCTTCGCGTCTTTGGCTTGACATTCTTGCCCGAGACATATATAAAACCATAAAATAACATAAAAATTTAATTAAAAATTCACAAGCGTTTCTTCTTCAGAAGTTTCATGATACCCATTTGCATAAAAATTCAAACCATCAACTATGACCTAAATAATTTGGTCTTACATATATAAGACCCATCACATTATTTAGGGTTTCATACTTTCAACTTGAAGAAAAGATCAAATATGGAAGCAAATCAAGCTGTGGGGAAGAAGGCTGTGGTGAAAGGAGAAAAGGGGCAGCGAGAGATGAAGTACCGTGGCATACGGAGGCGGCCGTGGGGCAAGTACGCGGCGGAGATCCGCGATCCGGCCAGGAATGGGGCACGAATATGGCTAGGAACATACGATACCGGTGAAGAGGCTGCACGGGCTTACGATAGGGCTGCATATAGGTTAAGGGGACACCAAGCCCTCCTCAACTTTCCAAATGATGGTGATTATAAGAGTAGTGGTACGACAACCCCAGAACTAAATTTTGTAACTGCTTCGTTACCATCTTCTTTGATTAATGCTGGTACTTCTTCTAGAATTGATGCAGATTCTAATGATAATTTTGAAATGGAATTAAGTGCATTTAAGCGACAATTAGATCAGGTCGACTTCAAGCTTTTGGATGATAATCTGTTAGAGGAGCTTCTTGGGACGACGCAAATTCCTAATAAAAGACCAAAGTCCCAGTGATTATCTTAACTAATTGACCGATCAGCGGCACTACCAGAAGAATTTATTCATTGTAACTTGTGTGATTTTCGTTTAATTATCTTAATTAATTCATTTGAATGTTATGATTGGTCTATTGTAATGTAGACTAATTAAAGGTTTCAAGCACATCGGATTGTATGAATTGTTAAACTTTTTTTATTTTTTTATAATTTTTTTTGATTAGCAAAGTATATTGTATTATTAAAATAAAAAAATGCATAATATCCAAAAAAGGATCACTCACCTTTTATTGCATAAGTATATATTGATCACCCTTTTGAATCTTGCACTTTAATCTACATCTTTATATATTCGTCTTATGAAATCGATTTTGCAAACATTTATGTTGACCCCCTTATGAAATGCATATTTATATATTGACCTTTTCTAGTTCACATAAAACTTCCTTAAATTAGCTAGGTCGTATTTAGCGCAATGGTTAAGTGTGTATTTATTGAACACTTAGTTATAAATAAAATTAAAACTATATAATCTTTACTAAGTTACTTTGTTTGCACTAACTATATATTTAATCACGCACATAAACTGTATTTAACAAATTAAATATCCCAAATTTTACAAACATGTAAAAGAAAAATGAAATGAAGACAAAGATGATAAATTTCCTCATCATATTTCCGTCGGCATATGACAGTATAGCAAGCGTCATGATTAGTTTAGTTTTAACAAATAAAAAGAATATTAATTGTTTCAAGAAAAACAAACAAATAAAAAGTATTAAGTGGTCCTGAAATCAATTACGTTGCAAAATGATCACATACGTACATTGATCTTTCATAGTACAACTTTGATGTATGTTGTTTTAATTAACTAATTAACTATATAATAAAGGGGTTATTATAATTAGGCCGGCCAGTGAGAGTGATGTGGTTGAATTACGCTGCTAATGCTTCATCAATTTACACCATTTCATGCCAACCTCAGCATAATAACTCACCACCTCACACGTTACTCAAATATTTAAAACTATACTATAATGGCAAATTTAGATAGTTTTTTCATAATTAAATATATTTTTAAATAACTGTAAAATATTACTCCATCCGTTCCAAAAAAATTTACATAGTTTGAATTTTTTGGTCAAATTGATCAAATTTTAAATTAATAATTAATATTATATATTTAGGTATTTAAACAAACGAATGTTTGATCTAGAAGTACATTTGATAGAATTTTTAATTATTATAGTTTGGTCGTCTATAAAATTATTAGTAATTTTAATTCAAAAAATGGTCAATTTAATCAAAAAATTCAAACTAAACTTTTTTTTTTTTTTTGAGATGGATGGAATAAATGTTATAATTAATTTGAGATCGATGGAGTATTAATTCCATTTTCGATGAGGTCATGAAGATTACGCCTACTCGCCATGCAACTAATGATGATTAACCTATTAATCAAACAGTCACGAGATTAATTAGATACACATGTGGAAATTAATGTGTTACATTAATGAATTCTTATCATATCGACCTATGGGGACGGCTGCTGACTGATGCCCCTATTGGTCTGGTTTAGGGTACAAAAAGAAAAGGTAGTAGTAAGAAGGAGAAGAAACGAGACGTCTTTTTTCTGATGAAATAGAAATAAAAAGAAAAAGAAAAAGAAATGAGACAACTTCAATTTTACAGGTTCTTTGAACTTTAGAGGGAGGTACAAGTAGCATTTAATTAGTCCTATATGAGTGATAAAAAGATCCAAGGCCTGATTAAACATGTGCACAATGAAAAATTCCATCACACGTACAAGTGGGGATATATATACAAATTATATATGATACGTAGTGGGATAGGAACATTTGCATTATTATGAATCAAATGCAATGAATGTACTTTTTTTTTTTTTTTTTTTAATTTATTTATTTTAATTTTTTTAATTGCGTAATGGAATGGGATATGTGTTTTCAAAAGACAATTTTTATTTTTTAGAGTTTTTTCTTTTTCTCTATTGTGGCACTTGCTAATCAGGTAGTATTGTATTAAACACAATATAGTCATGTTTCGAACCCCTCTACCTGAGATATTAACGTCAATATACTATTTTGGACTCTTTTTTTTTTATTTTTTTTTATTTGAGATGAAAAATCTTGTATCGAATAATTATAAAATGTTCATGTATTTGATTGAAAATTATACCACACATAAATGAACGTGTTGAGATAAATAATTATATAACGGGGTAATTATATAAAAAAGTTTTTATATAATTGAGGGACTGGTCTCTCTGCTTATTGTTAATTGGTTTTGAGTTTGTTACTTTAATATTCTTGTAAAACATTATTTCAAAAACAAAAAGTCAAAATATGCAAAAAGCTCCATACCTTTATTTGAATAGCTTAACTTATGCTTCTCTGAAAATGCCGTACTAGCGTACGGAAGACTAATGAGTCATCATCGTAAAGTAAA
This sequence comes from Pittosporum tobira, assembly GCA_032359685.1. Classification (NCBI taxonomy): domain Eukaryota; kingdom Viridiplantae; phylum Streptophyta; class Magnoliopsida; order Apiales; family Pittosporaceae; genus Pittosporum; species Pittosporum tobira. Next base: position 8,802 of record JAUMHB010035298.1, on the reverse strand, counting down.
GGAGGCATTTAGTTTTGAGGGTGAGGTAATGTTGATTGTTGATTACGTTTTGCTAAATCGTCATCATGCTTAGCGTTGCAAATCCACTAATTAATAATTGTACACTGATGTAGAACGAAAGACCAATCCAAGATTAGATTCGGTCCAAAAAGTTATTGTGGTGATATTTAATTAGCATGGATTTAATTTCAATTTGTGGTTAGAATACAAAATTAGAGGAAAAGATAAATACATTGTGATGTATATTTGAACATTTTTAATAAAATATTATCGTTTTGTTACATATTTTAATAAAATAATGTGACTTTGTATTTATTTACATAAAAATATAATTAATGAAAAGCTATAATCTAAATTTTAAAATATTTTTTTTACCGAAAATAAAGAAAATAAAATGACCCGAAACAAAAATTTTAAAAAGAGAATAGTTTTAATTCTTGTATTATTATATAATTATTGATCATTAAACTACACTTAAACAAGTCGGATGCAACATTATGCTCACAACTCAATTATCAATAAACAAAGTAAAAAAAAAAAAAAAAAAAGTGCCACCATTTCTAGTGTTTCTTCTTGTTGTCTTCAACGTCAAGAAGATCCTCCAGCAACTTGTTATCCAAGTACTCAAACTCAAAAACCTCTTTTCCCATTTTAGACGACGACGCCATTGATGACGATGAGCTCGCAGAGGAAGAAGAAGAAGAACAAAGAGTAGGAGGATATTCATTTGGAAAATTAAGAACCGCTAATTCACCTCTCATTGTATAAGCAGCTTTATCATAAGCTCTCGCTGCTTCCTCCGCCGTCGTAAAAGTCCCCAGCCACAACCGCGCTCCCTGCCGATTCGAATCCCGAATCTCCGCCGCAAATTTCCCCCATGGCCGCTGTCGAACGCCTCTGTATTTCACTTCATTTTTTCGTTTATTTGGATCTTCCGCCATCTTAATTCTCAAGAATTGATGATGAGTTTGATATTGATTATTTTGCATAGCTAAAATTACTATATATACTAAGGGTCAGAAGCACTCTGGTAGCATATGGAGTATAATATAGAAGTAGGGTTGGTCCTGCAGACTAGCTAGAATCTAATTCAATTAATAACAAATTTAATCTAAGGTGCTCCTGAATTCAATACCAGGGTTTAACTTTGTTTATGTATATATATTAATATTCTTAAAAAGGTCAATTCTTTTCACCGAAAGAGTAGTAACACTAATGTATAACCAGGGAGTACTCCTATCTCATATTGAATTTTATATTTTTATTTTGATTTTGATTTTCAATTTCAAATTGATTATTTTTAAATGATTAATTAAACATATTTATCGAAATTAAAAAAAAAAAAGGATTATTGGTACATTCTTTGTTGTTTCAAATAATTATAGTTTTTTCCATTAGGCTTTTTATTTTATTTTTTATATTTGTTGATTTTATAAAAGGTCAATTTGATAATAAAAATTAAGTCATGACATTTATTATGAGACGGATGAAAATATATACTAGGTAGTTAGACTATGCTTAAAAAATTAAAATATATATAGGTCATAGTACACGGGCTTAGATTACGATGAATTGATGATTATTCTGTCTGATTAATTTAGTAGTATTCCAAAAACGTGTTAGAAGAATGATGTCACTTGCTTACGCGGCCGTGGATGACCTTATCAGCCGTAAGCATAGCAACGTGGGATGTGATTAACGTAAGCAAGCAAGTAATCATGATTACATAGTTATAGGAAATACGATTAGCGTAAGCATACTTTCCATTTTAATCCTAAAGTCATGATCAACATATTGCTCTCGATCTTATCATATAGTATTTGTTGAGACTAAAGCAAGAATCGATTAGTCAAACCTAATGACGACAATAACCAAGGAAGTAACAACAATCAAATGAGATTAAAATGAGTAAAGTTTCATACTGTTAAAAGCATAATCAATTAAGATTAAGAAAATGAGCAATGTTCCTTAATATTAAAATTTGCCAAATTTGTAAAAAAAAAAATTAGACAATTAATATACTTCTAATATAAGACGATTTAAACATTGTTCTAAAACTCCTTATCGATTTTCAAGTATTTAACCGAATATTTTTGGGCAAAGTTCTAACAAATTGGTTATTTTTCAAGAAATCACAGAGTACACAGATAATAATCAGCTCCCGAATACTCGTCTTAAGTACTTGTCTAGTCAACTTAAGACAGGGCTCTGGCTTTTTAAGTCCCAAACTAATGGACCTAAACTTAGAACTTGTGTGTGGATCAAGTCTACCCTTCCTAGAACATTGCATATACAAGATCATGACAGGGGAATGGTCTATAGTTCTTAGTTTTGTCATGCCAAGCCTCTGTTTTCTAATTGATGGGAGTGGTTTATAGTTCTCTAAGAAATTTATTGTTGCTATAGAATTTTGAATATAAAACCTACGTTTGTTTAATATGGCTTTTAGTATCATGTCAAAGTTCACAAAGGAGGCAGAGCCCAAGAAGGCAAGAACATTATAAGCAACAAAACCGCTTTTATACTTATAGGCAACAATATCTTTCAGTTTAGATGCTTTGCCCTTTTTATATATTTATTATATGTACTAATCTCTAAAATTAAGATAACAAAGGAAAGGGAAAATGAAAACACCATTTAACCAAAGTGAAGTGAACAATAATTGATAAGATAATAACACACACACACACACACACACACACACACACACACACACACGCACGTTATGAAAAAAATTAAAGAGATATTCCATGTTAATATAATAAAAGCCTAGCCCATGCGCCAATTTATCAGTCTATTAGGGTTTAGGATTGATGTTTGTTTTATGCTATATATACTCCTATTGTAATTCATTATTTACATATTCAATAAACATGTTTAGTTTCCGTTATATAATTCTACATGGTATCAGAGCCTCCATCGTTGGCCTGTTGAAACCATAAAACCTCCATCGAAAGTTTTCTTCACCGCCATCGTCGGTATATTTATCCCTATGTTTCCCTATGTTTCGTTGATCAAACGAGTACCTCCATCGAAGGTACATATACGTACGCCTTCGTCTCATCACGACGAAGCCAACCCCACAAACCGATTGTCCATCGAAGCCCGCATACGCCTTCACGCTCTAGGAAAAGCCTTCTGTCGCCTTGTCACACGCCTCCTTCTGCAGATCTGAGATCTGACGTTAGCCCTACCATGTCAGCTGCCACATCAGCACAACCACGACATCTGCTACGTCAAAACTGCCATGTCAGCATCCTACCATATTAGAATTGCTGTCACGTCATTTGTTGACATCATCAGACCAGTTTTGCACTTTGACCAGTCGGTTCAAGGTCTTTTTGACGCATTTTTTGAGATTCGAGACTGGTTCTTGACTAATTTGGGTGAGATCTTTCCATTTTTAGCATTATTTTGGACTAATTTTGAGTCTAAATATCACGTCCTTTGTAATATTCCATAGTAAGTTACTATATTTTGTTGTGTTTTCGCTAAAAATGGACAAAGGTGATAATACATCTTCCATTCAGACCATTTTAAATGGTTCTAACTATGTTTTGTGGTCCCAAGCCATGAAAAATTTTCTGAAAGGGAAGAAAATTTGGCGATATGTTACTGGAGATAATAAAATCTCGGACAATGAGAAAGATGAGACTGATTCCAAATTTTAGGATCGTCTTGAAGATTGGGATAACAAAAATCATCAAGCAATTACTTGGTTTACCAATTCATCCATTCTAGAGATAAATATGCAGTTTAGATGATACGACACTGCAAATGCCATATGAGATCTCTTAGCAGACCACTGCTGATCTCTCTCATCAATACCAGATAATGAGCTCAATTTCTGAATAAAAACAAAGACCCGACCAATCTATCACTGAATTTATTTCACTGATGAACTCACTATGGGATCAGTTGGCACTGTCTGAACCAACATGGGAATGTTCCAAAGATGCTGCGCATTATACTGCATACAAGGACAAATAGCGCCTTATACAATTTCTTATGACTATTGATCAGAAATTTGAACCAATTCGAGCTTCTCTCTTTCATCGCATTCCATTACCATCTGTTACTGGTACAGTTTCTGAGCTTATCTCTGAAGAAACCCGTCTTTGTGTTCTCAAACCAAGTTTCACTCCTGTTATGACATCAACAGAGTCTGTCTTGGCCACTTGTTCACAGACATCTTCGTCTCAGTCATCAGAGATCTCTCGTTCATTCCCAAATTGGGGGTAATTTACAAATAATTTTCAACGAAATATCACTTGCAGTTATTGCCAAAGACGTGGGTCTTGTTTACAAAGAATGTCGCCAACGACCACGAGACAGTTGGAATAATAATAGACAGGGGAAAATAATTATTGTCGTATTGTTGCTACTGCACAAGGCTCCGATGGCTCTACAAATTCTATACCAATGAGTGACCTTGAAGGTATTATCAAACATGTTATATCTCATGTCGGTAATCCTCATGTTACTGCTTCTTCCTCTGCCAACTCAGGTAAAACTTGATATTTTAATTCTGCATGTTGCAGCCATATGACAAATGATTATACTTTGTTATCTCATATTACCCATGATATTTCCCCTACTAACATTCTTTATACATATTTTATACCAAAACTCACTTTAAATCTTATCTTTGTTGATCAATTATGTAAACTTGGATTTGATGTTTTTTTTTTCCTCTGTTTGTCGTGTATAGGATCCTCAGATGGGATAGGTTCTTGGGACAGGCCGTAGGTGTGGAAGGTTGTTTGAGCTCACAAATCTCCATATTCCTCAAAGATCTTGGTAATTCATTGTTAGTTCTACTTTCTCTAGTTCAGATTCTAGTCTTTGGCATTCTCTACTTGGTCATGTTTCTTACAGTCGATTGTGTCTTTTAATTTATAGTGGTTTATTAGGTTATGTCAAGAATGATAATTTCGATTGCTTATCTTGTAAACTTGTCAAACACACTGCTTTAACTTTTTCTATTAGAAAATCAAAATCTATTTCTCCTTTTGATTTAGTTCATTCCGACATATGGGAACCTTCTCCCAATGTTAGTATGGAAGGGTCAAGATATTATGTGATATTTGTTGATGATTTCTCTCGTTTTATATGATATACCTTATGAAAAAATGTTCAGAATTGACTGATATTTACAAAAACTTTGTCATTATGATAAAAACTCAATTTTCTCGTAATATTAAAATTTTTCGCACTGATAATGCCATGGAATATAAAGAGACTGAATTACTTTAATTCTTTGCATCTAATAGCACCATTATCCATCACTCTTGTCCCGGTACATCAGAACAAAATGGTTGTGCCCTCTTTCTTGCTAGGTCCCTTCCTGAATGTTTCTGGGGTAAAGTAGCTTTCACAACCGTATATATCTTCAATAGGGTTCCTTCTCATCTTCTTGATAATCAATCTCCATATGAACGATTGTATGGTTATTCTCCTTCATATTAAGATTTTAAAATTTTTGGATGTACTTGTTTTGTTCTTCTTTAGCCTCATGAATGAACAAAATTAGAACATCATTCTCGTTTATGTTGCTTTCTTGGGTATGGTATCGAACATAAGAGATACAGATGTTGGGATCCTATTTCTAAAAGACTTCGTATCTCTCGATATGTCACCTTCTGGGAACATAAAATGTTCTCTTATATGTCCAAATTTGAAATCGACACTTCCACCTTCATACCTCATTTCACGATCCATTGCACGAAATATCATCTGACTCTAATTCTGTAGGTTCCAGTTCTCATAATTTTGCGATAAATGAGATCACAGCATCTTTGGCATCTACTCCTGCACATCAATCCCATGACACTGTCTCCGATGATGATTTTGCATCACCACCAACCATTGAGCCCATTCGTCGTTCAACTCGGGTAAGATAACATTCTCTTCATCTTAATGACTATCATGTTTCTTATGCCATTCAATTTTTGCATGAACCTCAAACATACCAAGAAGCTAATACTAATCTTTTATGGCAGCAAGTAATGACTGAGGAATTACAGGCATTAGATAAAACACGTACTTGAGACATGGTTGATTTACCTGCAGGGAAGATACCTATTGGTTGTTGATGGGTCTATAAAATCAAGACCAAATCGGATGGTACAGTGGAAATATATAAAGGTCGTTTTATGGCCAGATGTTTCACTTAGAAATATGGTATTGATTATGAGGAAACATTTGCTCATGTTGCTCGACTTACATATGTTCGTAGTTTACTTGTTGTTATCGCAGCTCGTCGTTGGGATCTATGGCAAATGGATGTTAAAAATGCTTTTCTTAATGGTGATTTACAGGAGGAAGTCTACATAAAACCTCCGCCAGGATACTCTCAATCTCCGCATCAGGTTGTGTTAACTTAACAAAGCTATTTATGGACTTAAACAAGCTCCACGAGCTTGGTTTGCGAAGTTCAGTGCTATCTTAAGTCAGCGAGATTTCTCTTCTAGTCCTTATGATCATGCTCTCTTCATTCGTCGTACAAATAATGGGATTGTTCTCTTGCTACTATATGTTGAAGACATGATTATTATTAGAAATGACATTGTTGGGATACTAGATCTCAAGGTGTTTCTCAATAAACATTTTGAGATAAAAGATCTGGGTCCGTTAAGTTATTTTTTGGGTCTTGAAGTGTCCTCCGACTCATCTGGTTATAATATTTCACAAACAAAATATGCTTCTGATATTCTTTCTTGTGCAGGTATTACTGATAACAACATTGTTTCTACTCATTTAGAAACCAATGTCAAACTTACTCCGAAAGATGGTACTCCACTCAGCAAAACTACTTTGTATCGTCAGTTGGTGGGAAGTTTGATTTATCTCACTGTTACTTGACCGGATATTGCTTATGTTGTTCACTTGGTTAGTCAATACATGTTTGCTCCCAGGACTACACACTATGTTACTGTTCTTCGGATACTTCGCTATGTGAAATGAATTATATATCATGGCTTACATTTCTCAGTCAACTCTTCTCTTGAATTGATTGTATATTCAGATGCGGATTATAATGGTAATTCTTATGATCGATGTTTTACTACTGGTTTCTGTTTCTTTCTTGGAGATTCTCTTATTTGTTGGCGAAGTAAGAAACAAATAATTACGTCCAAATCTACTACTGAGTCTGAATATCAAGCTCTTGGTGATACCACTTAAGAACTCATTTGACTTCGTTGGTTATTAACTGATATGGGTTTATCACTTTCTTCAGCAACTGTTATTCACACCGATAGTCAGAGTGCCATGAAAATTGCTCACAATGATGTTTTTCACGAGCGGACTAAGCATATTGAAACCGATTGTCACTTTATTCATCATCACATTTCTCGTTGAACAATTCATTTTCAATTTGTCTCCACACTTGCACAAGCAGCTTACATTTTCACTAAAATTCATCCGTCAGCTCATTTTCGTGATCTAGTTTCCAACTTCAAATTGTTGTCAACTCAACCATCTTGAGTTTGAGAAGGGATGTTAATATAATAAATGCCCAACCCATGGGTCTATTTATTAGTCCATTAGAGTTTAGGATTATAGTTTATTTTATGTTATATATACCACCATTGTAATTCATTAATTACATATTTAATAAACACGTTTCGCTTCCATTATATAATTCTACATTCCATAACATTATCCACTCGAGTATCAACCATAAAAACAAATATCATTGTGATACAAATTATACAACAGTTTCTGAAAATATCGAAGCTAAAGCATTATTAAATAGTCAACATATGAAGAATGTGGTACATAGAAAAACTATGTCGCCGTTTGGAAACCCGAACAACCAAATTATAGTCTTCCACCTGAATATATATTTATAACCTGCTTCTTTAATTTTACGGGCTTCAAATGGTAGGAGTTTCTTTGAAATCCCAAAAACAGCCCAAACCAAATGCCAGAATTTAATCTCTGGCCAAAAGAGAAAATGAACTCGATGTGCAAGAAATTAAATTGCTCAACCGGGTCTCTCCAGAAGTACGAATTATTATAAGATCAAGGATCAGGTGCAAGATCTCATCGGTCCAAGTGCAGGCAAATACATATTGAGAGAACTGCTTCGGAATTATCTGCAGTAGCCGCCGTACGTAGCCCTCTCGGCCAGTTGCCAACCTGACAGGGTTTGCTTAGGAGTTGGAAGATTAATTTCCTATAAAACGAACCCTAATTCCGTATTGGTCGACTATGCTCCCCTCTTCGATTAGCCCTTCAATCTTTTCCTGCTTCAACTTCGTAACTGATTGAACTTCTTCTGGACGTCGTTTGAAATGATCGATGCTGAAGGCATACATACACCTTTATTGTTTTCTGAAAATCTCGTTGATTCCCCTATGGCCGGCCAGTCGCTTCTATCAATTTATTGTTATTCTGAAAATCTTCGATTCCCATCCATGATGTTGGCAATGTGATCAGAGATTGGACCTCTACAAAGAACCAAAAAGATGCATTAATTTTCTCAGGAAATCCACAAGATACCCGAATATATGGGACGAACGTACACTCTTTTCGTCCATCCGATTAACCCTGATATCAATCTAGCCTCTGTTCATGAAAAGAGCAAGCTTTAATCATTCTTTTTTTTTGCAAAAAAAAAAAAAAAAAAAGGAAAATGAAATATACTCATGTGAAAAAATCCCATTTGGTAGGAACAGACTTTTACTAACACGTAAAGCATGGCCTACAACTTAAACGGGAACTAGGCAGTCGACAATTTTGTGAATTCAAATTTTTTGTTTCATATTCTGTTTCACTACAATTTAATACTTCATC